>JANHFX010025906.1:0-24026 GCA_027560015.1 Chloroceryle amazona
ATAAATTATAAAAAAATTTAGAACCACTGTGTGTTCAGAATGTTTCCTCCTCTGCTGTTCAAGCTGCTCTTACAGAAATTGTTTGAGTATTAATCTGTGCTATTAGTGCCCAGGAAGGTAGCACTGGGGTTGAATAAAGGGGCTAAGGAGAAGCCACACGTCCTGTGGAGATGGAAACTTTACCCTTTTCTGCAAGCTGCACCTATTAACTTTTTGCCTGGGAAAAAACCCTCATCATATGATTTAGGATCTGAAAAATTACGTAACTTGCAGATTAATAATTCTCCACCCCTGAAGTGGAAGTGGGTACTACTTTATGATTTTTATACTAATGATTCTAAAGCAAATCACATCTTTATCCTCTCTTCAGAGAGACCCACAAGATACTCTTTTTATCCCTTCTCTGTTGGTAGAGAATAAAATGGGAAAGTGGCTGAAATAGAAGCACCTTCCATTTGAGAAGTGGGGGAATTACTGTCTTTGTAATTACACCCTTAAGCAAAATTTTCTACTCTGTTGTGCTCTCACACGATGTGACCCCACTTACACACCAGTCATTTACATACAGGCTTCCCATTGTTACTGCCTGTACTCTCTTAATGACCATGCCAACAAAATGTTAATGGGTAGGATTGATGCTAAGTACTAGTAGACAACAACCCTACAAAGTTTAGCTTTTCTAAGTAATAAAACATGAAAATTAGCACACGTACAATTTCAACCTGTTTGCAGAGCTATTAATAAGGACTTGTAGATGTTCTCTTTCTGAGCACTGCTCTGCTGAGAGCACTTTCTGCTCCTGTCTGTTGAGGTGGAGTTGAGTCAGCTGGAATGGGTGACATCCTACAAGATTTCAGGGATCTATGTGGGTCCTGTCTGAGGCTGATTCTCAAAAGAGCTCTGTTAAACTCACTCATCTTTTATTCAGGGAGTGATCAGTACCTGCTCTGCCTCTCTCAAGTTGTAGGTTTCAACAACTGCCCTCTCTTGGTGTGGGCAGCTAAGTGGTGATCTTAAGTGCCATTTTCTTACTGGATATTCGAAGGGAGCGGTCAGGAAATTCAGTTTCCCCAAAACATCAGACAGCAGCATGATGGGGTATTAAAATTTGCCAGCCAGGTCAGAAGTGGATGTGAATGATTCAAATTTGTCTTCTGGGAGAGGAGCACCTGCCTCAGCTCAAGGTCACCACAATGAATAATAAATACCTCAGCACCACCTGCCTTCTGAGCCTGGGCTTTGCTTTTCTACTCACACATATATTTGTATCCATAATGTCTGTTGCCACAGTATTTAATTGCTGAGATTGTCTCTTTCCTTTCGGATTTGCCACCTGTTTTTACTGTAAGAAAAAAAAACCACATTACAAACACCTCCCTGTCCTACCACCAGCTTTTCTTAACTAAACTCTCCCTACAGAGTTAGTTCCTCTGTTTTTATTTTCTTTCTAGGGTGGCTGTTGCAAGTCTTTTGGCTTCTGCATATTTTTCTGTAATTAAGTGACTTTCACTTTCTGTTACTGTCTTTTATGCCTGATGCTAAGTGTTCAAAAAGAAACACACAACTGCTTTTTATCCTTGGTTCACAGGTTTTGTTACATGGTATTGGATATCTTCTTGTCAGTTGTGCTAGTAGGCCTTAGTCCTGCTTAAAAGACAAAGGCAAAACCCCTCTGCCTTTGATAACTTTCTTTTCTCATTGCTACTCCCTCCATCAATTTATCAGACCATATTGTGGCTTAACCTCTGCCAGCATCTAAACACCACACAGCTGCTCCACCACAGCTTCCCCCCAACACCTCCCTCCACATACCCTGCTGTGGAGGGGAAAGAAAATTGTGAAGAAGAAAAAAAGATGGGACCCTAGGGGTTGAGATAAGGACAGTTTAATAGAACAACACAAAGAAAGAAGAGAACAGTGCTAATGATAGTACTATTGAAATTATGCAGAGCAAGTGATAGGTTCTATGTGTGCCCAAAATGCCACTTTCCCTCCTCCAGCTGCACCGAAGCCACACACTAACAAGTTCAAAACAGGCACCCCCCACTCCTGGCCAGCCCTATCCTTCTATAGGGACATGATGTCAGTAGGGTATGGACCATCCCACTGGCTGGTTTGGTTGCTTATCCCAGCTGTGGCCCCTCCCAAGTGCTTGTGCCAGCAGCTGCTGGGGATAATTAACCCAAACCCCACCCGGAACAGGCCAGTAAATCCTGATACAGCAAAAATCGCTGCTTTACTTTGGTATTTGTGCAGTAAATGTCCCTCTGCACACTTGTCAGGTCCTAACTGTAGGCACCCTGTACAATGCCTATGCGTATGCATGGCTTTGGTGCTGTGAACTGCACCACTATGTGAGCTTCCATTCTGATGTTATGTAGGAGAAAAGGCAATGGACTTGAGTGATACAAACTTCTGCAGAGGTCAGAGGGCGTAGAAGTTGAATTCTGCCTCAATAAAACATATGATGAGTTCCCATATATTTAGTGCTCCTTAAATCTTCAGGGGTACAAAATTACTGCTATTGAAGTTGTAGCTTAGTAAGGTACAAATCGGATACTACACAACCTTTTGACAACATGTCATAAACTAGAGATATTCTTGCCCCCTTGTTCTTTGAGTTAGTTTTCATTTCTTCAATGTACTTCATACCTTGGGGGGGGGGAAAAAAGCCCATTCACCAGTGTACGTGTGTCAGTAGGAATTACTCTGTGCAAACTCCCAGTAGGTGTTGAGCCATTAGATTGCCTAGACAACATTTAGGTAAATGCTTTATCCTATTTGTTGAAGTACTACTTGATCTTGTACAGAAAGAACACATTTTTTTCTAATGGCTGCTGTGAACTGTGGTTGTGAATTATAATTTGTAAAATTTATCCTTGTTGGGGCTTATCTTTTTGATTGTTTGGCATCTGTATTTTTTTTTAATGGTGGAAAATAGGTGAGGGCCACAAAACTTGGGGAAAAAAAAATCCCCAAACAAAATAAATGTGGAATTTTTGAAGTTAATGGTGATCTGTTTGCATTTTATAGCAGGTAATACAGGTAGGTGGTGGAAGGCAAATGTAGGGTGGTATTTATAACCTTCTATCTGTTAAGACAGAATCCCAAATAAGTGTCCATGCAAAACTCAGGAATGTCTAAAAGGTGAACAAGTAAACTGAGGTGTCTGGGTTACAAGTGTTGTTCAGCTCCCTGAAGCCTCTGGAAGGGAACATTCGACTGAGAATAGTTTTCCACTTTTCTTGATGTTCTTTTCCTGGACATTCCAAGAGCTTAATTTTCCTCTGTCAGTTCTCTGAGTAGGCTTAGCAGGGGCAATGAAGCAGTAAAGGATTTTCTAAAATAAAACAAACAAACACTTCTGTATTTCCTTTCCCAGACCACTGTGCTTTTCTTCTTTCATGACAACTAAGAGAGATGATCAGGACAGGAAAGAGCAAAATAGAATCACATGAAATGTAAATTTCTTCTCTTGGCAGAGCATAAGTATACAGTTGTCTGAATATAACTTAAGTTTTCTGTATGCTAGCATCTGTACCTTGGCAAAGTTTAGTTCTTTCTGTGCCCTTTCAGGATCTGCACCTTGTTCTCTAGAGGTGTTTCTTGTGCACTTAGTTGTAGATTCTGTTGGAGAGCATACAAGGCATCAGTTGCTTTTGAGTGCTTCAGTGTGAGCAGATGTTATTACAGTCTTAATGCATTTAGCAGACAATATCCAGTAGCACTACTCTTAGGCATGTACTTAGCCCTACCATTAGCCTTAGCTCGTAGTGAGATTTGCACAAAACCTTTTTTTTTAATATTTCCTTAGTACTTGCTTTTAATCTAGACCATATATGTTTATAGGTAATACATTCTAACATGAAACAGCTATAACAGTAACCAAAAAAATCACCCATGCTTTGTTTTAAGCAATAGAACTTGACCTGAAAAAGTAGTGACTAAGGTGTTGCCATATAGAGATGCATATAAAGTTTCTGCCAAAGGCCCAGTCTCTTTAGTCTTTAGGTGACAGGAGTGATTCTGTTTGTGTGAGTAATCTGTGTTTTTCATAGGAAAATTAAAGATCACAAATGCAGGAGAAAATAAGAAAACTACCCACTTGTACCTGTGGACTTAGTGCTGTGTGAACTGTTGTGTTTGCACACAACAGTTGGTGTACGAATATGCCACAGGAAATATCCTATGTATTTATGAAGGCACTGAACGTGATTGTGCATTAAATGAACATACCCAGTGTGTTTTCTGTGTTTATGTATTCTCGATAGCAGAAGTCCCTTTATTACCTGTCTATATTAATGTAGAAGGTCTTTGAAGTGTCTCAACTTCAAAGAAGTTCATCGTAAGAAAATAAATAACTACTGTCATGAAGCCCAGAAATCATTGCCAGCTCCTTTGAGGGTGAAATTTCAAGTGGCCACATTTGGCACCAGGTGTTGGCCTAAAGGATGCCATTTGTCTTGAGTTGTAATTGGGGTCTCGATTAAAAAGGTGCTAATTCCCTGCCACAGCTATTATTCTTAGGTTCAGCCCTAACTCCTTTCATCAAAGTCTGACTTTATTACTCTCACTGCCAGCAGTTTGTTTACTGGGAGGTATTAGTAAGGCACTAGTCACTGTCACAGCCTCTGAGCTCAAAATCACACTGACTCAGAGCTTCTGCATTAGCAGGACTTGCAACAGATACACGTGTGTCAATTTTGAAATGGTGAGAATAGATTTATTAATATCTGTTAATAAACTGGCTCACTGTGCTCAGTATAAAGGAATAAGATCTTTCTCCCTCCTCTACCCCAAAGGGCATTTGAATCCTACACTCCTATTTTGCTCCTAACAGTGTAAGTCTGAGGGCTTTCACTTCTCTCTTGAGGAGTTGGGGGGTGGGAATATGAATTCAGTTGGTTCTTTGGAGTACTTCTTCAGACTTAAAAGTACTGGCAGTCATCAGGTGGGAGGGAGGAGTATCCACAGCAGGTACAGGAGGCTGCTGCAGCCTCCAGCCTCCTTCTACCTTAGGTGGATTTTCTATGTTTGGGGTATGAATTCATTTTAGATTTTAAATTTACATAGAAATGCACTTACTGGCCCTGAAAATCTGAGACCTGATTTCCAAAGCATTTGCAGTATTTCATGGGGTTTATTAGCAGACAATAAATATCTCTAGAAATACCCTTTTTTGTTGTTTTCTTTTCTTCTTCCTCCCCACTCTGTTGCTCTGTCATTGGGAGTTTGCTTTTGTTCTTGATACCTGTTTTATTTTTTCAATCCTTTTTGGGGCTGTGAGGGCAAAGGAATGAGAGTTTTCTGTTTGAAGATGGTAAATGTCTGCTGAGAGGATGTCTTACCAGACAGTCTTCTGGTAAGATGTTGTAACAGAGAGAGATCTGAAGTCAAGGTCGAGCTTATGTTTGATTTTTGTAAGGACTGCAACTCTTTCTATCTTCAGGTCACAAGGCTGCCAGAGAAGCAGGAAGGTGGCAGCTGAGGAGCCTGATATTTCTAGGGGAGGCTGCTCAAGGTCAAACATTTTGCCTTGATGGTAGAACTGGAGAAAAATGCTGCAGCATTTCCTTTCCTAGTCTTTTGACTCAGCCTGGCATCATCCATCCCACAGTGACAGGTCCCTTAACATTGTTATCTTTTAACTAAATTACTTCAGATACGCACATGGAGCGGCTGAATCACATGTGAATCATTTGTGGAGCCTGTCCAGCAATTCTGCTCAGGTTCTTCACTTCATATGGCGAGGTACCACAGGAAAATTATCAACTCGTGTGGTTTAAATCAAACCAGGAATTAAATAATATTCTGAAAAATTAATGATATCTAGTTAATTGGAAGTCAATGAACTGACTCCGGATCGATGCCAGCAGTACAGCAGTTACGCCTCACTCGATATGTATAAAATGTTAATGGATGCTTACGAGGTTCAGAGTACCTTTGTTTTAAAGTAATGCCAAAAATTTGTGATCTTGCACACCTGTTTCCTCCCCCTTTATAAGCACACCTTATTTGGAAGGTTACTCCCATGCCCACTCTCCCTGGAAGTGTGGGTTTCCCTGTTTGCCTAGCCTGCTGGAGATGAGTTTGCTTCTGCTTTGTGCAGCTCCCTACAGTCTGCTGGTCCGTGCAGTGGTGAGAGGACACTCCGTGAGTTTCCACATGCACCCTGAGCTGTGGGTCCTGCTGCCCATCTGCTGGGGCCCAGCCTGCTCTCTGCATGGGATGGGGAGGATGCTGTGTCAGGCCTAGATGGGCTCCCAGTGGCAGCAAGGTGACTTCTGCCAGTGACGGACACAGTTTGACTTCTGCTCTGAGCGAGCATTGGAACAGACTCCCCAGAGAGATTGTGGAGTCTCCTCTGGAGACTTTCGAGACCTGTCTGGACGCATTTCTGAGTGATCTGCTCTAGTTCTGTCCTGTTCTGGCAGGGGGGTTGGACTCAATGATCTTCAGAGGTCCCTTCCAACCCCTAACATTCTGTGATTCTGCTTTCCTACTCCCAGGTCTCTCCCTGGAATCACAAAATTTCATGCCTCTTGCACATCTTGTCCAGCTGACTGCTTTTCTCAAAAGCCTGGATCACCTCTTGGTTGTGTATCATGTAATCATGTATCAAGTAATTTTACTTTACCATCTGATAGTTGTCATGTGAGGCTTCATCATTGTTCATTTCCTCTTTAAATTTCCCAGAGTTTGGGCAAACAGGCTCTCAGGCAGGAGTGTTTGGGTGTTCTCTTTCCAGTATCCCATTTGCATATGACCTCTCCCGTTCACATCCCTACTGTATCTTCTGATGTTACACAGGCTGTGTCACCAAGAAACAGCCGTGTGAATTCCCCCCAAAGGAAGAAATCCTATTTCAGTATAATGCTAATGAATGTATTAAATCCTGGTTGGTTTTTGTTGTTGTTGGTTTTGGGGTTTTCTTTTTTACTTCTTGTTTTAAATATGATGGCTCTGCTACCATGTATGGGTAGGTAAGAGTGCCTAAGAAGGTATATAAGGTTTTGACCTGTCAGTGAAACTGTGTGTTCCTCCAGTCATTAGACTTCACCTTTCTAATTATATTAATCAAAGAGCTCTAAGTTCTGTCCCCCACAAAATTTCCCTGTGGATGCCAGCACAGCCTGAGAACCTACAGTGAGTTGCCATACTATATTTTATGAAGTACCACTGCCTTGCAATGCATTCATATACTGAGAAGATGTGTTCAGGGACTCAAGGAATCCTACTATGTGCTATGGTTTTGACTGTTGCATTTTTCTTAAGGCCAGGTGCCCACCCAGCCGCTCTCTCACGCCTTCCTCAACAGGACTGGGGATGAGGAGGGAAATAAGATGAAAAAAGCACTTGGGTTTCAGTAAAGACAGGGCAATCCCTTACCAATTACAATCGCAGACAAAGTAGAGACAACTTGGGAAAATTAAATTAATTTAATTCATCAGTCTGGGATGAAAGTGAGCATTATAAATGTTTTATTCAGATTTGTGTTCTCTCAGACCCAGATTTTGAAGAGACACTTTTTGAAGAGCCCCTGGGAAACTTTCTTCAAGCTCAGTGGAAGGGGAGGGAAACAAATGGCAGCTACAGCAGAAGCCTGGAATCCTGGGTCTGAAATGCAGGTATGGTTGGGCAACAACGAGCTTCATAAAGCTGTTATAAACCTGCTAGCACAACCTTCAAAATGGTGCTTTTGTAGTGGTTTTTTTCATCATTCAGTATGCTTCTACTTTTCCAATCCCTTCCTTGTGTTCAGCTGAGCACACACCGGGTAGCTCTTGGTAATAATCAGCTATTCAGTTCCACTTGTGCTGATGGTACAGGAAGGAAACCTTCAGGGTCATCAGCTACTCACTGTAACTTGCAGGATGCCTTCCTTTGTGCATCTTCATATGGTGGAGAAAGGCTCAGAGGTTTTGCTAGCTCACTAAACCTGAAGTAAGTTGGGAGGAGGGTGGAAAGAAATACAAAGTGACTCTGGTGAAATGGAGCACTGATTTACTGCAGAGTGGTGGATCTGGAAATACATTATGGAAACCAAGAAAAACCCATTGTGGAGAAGTCAAAGGAAAGAAATCTGGGTTCTTCAGAAGTAAATAATGGGGATTTCTAGGGTCAACGGGGGACAGCTCTTGCACATAAGTGTTGTTGCCTCTTTTATGAGACTTCTCTTTCCAGAAAAATGCTGCCTTTTCATTTGTTCACAGTTCCTCCCTGCTTTTCTCTCACATTTTAGAGAGGCTGTGTTGAAGATTTGAAGTAAGTGGTGGCAGTCAGGAGAAATATAAAATGAAGGAGACAGTCATTAGGAATTACAGATATAATTTGTCTGTATTACCTGGTTATAGGCCTCAAACCCACATTTAAATGCATGGCTTTAATCAGATTATAATGTTCTAAAATAAAAACTAGAGGCTTAGGGTTGGTTTTTTTTTGAGGCAGGGTGCATTTATGAAACCTACACTCAAGTTTAGGTTGTGAAGAGCTTTTGGTCATAATTTTTCTATCCTCTCTTTTTTAGTCAAATACTCATTATTGATTGTCATTGAATTCTGTATTTTGGTAGTGTTTGTACTGTATTGTTTACACTACTCTAAACACTACCAGTGGTTTCTACTGTAGTGTTTAGAAAGTAAAACTTTCTTACAGAACTTTCATAAACATAATCTTACTGTTTGCATTGCAGGGCTCTACCTTATTTATCAGGTTCTCTGGTTAACACAATAACATAGTAAGTATGTGCTTGAAAAAGTATTGTAGAGCTTGTCTGAAATAATTTTTCTCATCACATCAGTATTTCAATTTATAAGGAAACATGAAATCTTAAATTAACCAAAGCACTTTTCTCTGCACTGTTACACCATCCATGGCTCTCATTTCAAAATGAAGTGTTCCAGTGGTTTCAAAAGCAACTATTCTTATTAAACAGAAGTTGGTCCTCATGGAGCTGCATCGCTTGTCTTCTTTCCACCCTTCCCTGAATGTATTTCTGTCAAAATAAAACATCTCTTCCTTCAGCCCTCTGAGCAGCTCAGTTTCACCTTTCAGTAAGGATTGGCCTCTTTGAAATGCGTTGCAATAATACTACAAATCCTGGTGCAGAAATATCTCAGAAACCTACAAGGATTTCTTTCAAGAGGTTAATTTACCTCACTGTTAACAAATGCTTTTGCAAGGCAGAGCAACTTATTATGTTAAGGGCATTTGAGAATAAGTTGAGTATCTTCAGATTGTATGTCCCTTTATAATAAAAAGCACAGGTCTGTTGCATTCAGCCTCTAAAACAAAGGGAAGTTTCTGTATTGAAATAATATACAAGAGAAACTGCTTTTGTCAGGTGTTCAAACATAAAACTGGTGATCATTGTTGACTGCTAGCTGCATACTGATTTTTATTTAATTTTAAAATTATTGAGGTCAATGTGAGGACTGCTGCCTTAGTTTCTGGATAACTCATATTAGCAATGCTTGTTTTGCTTTCTATTTTTATGCTTTCTGTTTTGCATTCTTCTTTCCTGTCTTGTTCTTTAATCAGTTTAGACTGCTAGAAATTACACAGATATGAGTTTTAACAGCTGCCAGAACAAGTACATTCTCCAGTTCATCCTTGTCGAGTACCAGCAGTGAATTAATTGTTTAAATTCATGTATTCACAGCTGTCCAAGACACCGGTGTTTCCTTACCTCAGTTTGTATCACTATTGATACTGGTTTGCAAATGTTTTAAGTCATGCAGTGCATCTTTTAAACTGTTTTGTGAATTACTTAACAAAACCAAGATATATTACAGTGCTGGAGAACAAATAGTGCTGGATTTCATTTGACTGGCAGCTCAGAGCAACCTAGCTACAAAAATGGTGGAGAAACCAGTTTCAAGACATTGCCTGGAGCTGAATTTAGAGATATCCAATTGCCAGTGGATATTCTCTGTTCTTGAAAATTATAAGTTGCTCCATTAGCAGAAATTTGTGTACAAATGACTTATTATGAACTCTGATACCTATATTCATAGAAGACAGCATCACTCATCTAGCTGAACTTCTTTTCTCTTACGGTCATAGAAGCATTCTTTCTTATCATGGCATTTTAAATTATTTTCTCTTATGCCTAAAATAAAATACTGATCTCATAACTAATCTAGTTTATACAACATCAAGAGCAATTTAATGGGAACAAACTAATCTTTTCCACATCTAGTTTCCTAGGAAAAACTCTTCTTCTCAGAGAAAACCTTAAAAGTTCAGCTTTTGTGTATCCTTCTAATGTTACTTAGAATTTTCTTGCATATTTCCTTCCTCATAGCTCAGTGAAAATCTAACGTCCCTGAATTTTAAGTCTGTTTTCTGTAATTTTCTGGCGTGGAGTAGGAAGTTCTCTATGCCAGCCTCTTCAGTTCCAGAACTGGCACTATGTTCACAAGAGAGCAAATGCGCTAGATGACTTTCCTAGTCAATGTCATTTAGAGGATGTTAAGGCTTTTGCTTCATTTTTAATGAAGAAGAGATGTGCCTGTGTCTCCCTCTTGTGGCATGAAAATATTGTGACCAGAAGTTGTTAATCGTAAGGAAACCCCTGGAAAAGAACACAGCCTTTTCTGATTCCAAGTTTTCCCATTGCTATTAATTTTCTAATGCTCTGTTTGTGTGATGTTTTAATTGATCTGTTAAGGACTCTCCTAGAGGTGCCGTGAAAGCTTCAAGTTAAAATTTTGGCCAGAATTAACCTCCCTGGCTTTGTGCAGGACTGTCCCTCCACAAGAAATCTAGCATTAACCAGGGTAACTTTGAGCTTTTTGTTTTCTTGCCAGCATTAAGTCCCAGCTTTTAAGGTCCAATTAATATGAAGACTTCCATTTTCTCAAGAGTTGATGAGCTCTGCTTCATGCTTGTCAAACTGCCATCCAGTTTCTCTAACGAAGGTGGTCTGCATGTAGTTTAATGTCTTTGTAACATCCCCTCCCAGGATGTTGCTGTATCAAGCACCACGTCAGATGTCTGTGCTCTGCACCAGCAGTACAGGTGTGTTAAAGCTTTACAAAGCCACCTCATCTCAGATAGCTAAGGAAAACCCTTCAAAAATCTGGTTTGGTTTTGTTCTTAAACATATTTGTTTGGTTTGGTTTTAATTTTAGCTTCTGCTTTTGATGTCCTGAAGACTCAGTGGTCTATCAACTTATCGAGACCCATCAGCCTTAGCTAGATTCTCTATCATTTTTTACACTGATTAGTCCTTGCTGTGCTTGCTGTGTCAGTGGAGGAGTATCATTTTTCTCAGGAATGGCAGGTATCACCTCAGAGCTTAAGGAGCCCTCAGGAAAACTGAGGAGTCAGGGAATAATGGTGTGTATTGGCAACTGCTAGAAAAGATTCAGGAGTGTAAAAAGCTATCTAAGGAAGTAATATATATAGTTGTTTCTGTTACTGTAGACCGTGTTATATAGTATGTTGAAAGTTTTCAAGTCTGCTGAAGTTGTTGTGCAGCCAGGAAGCACATAGTTCAGAAGGAACTGAAGGTACAGGCCTGTCCTTCAAACAGGAGGCTGAGCAGCAAATTCTTAGGAGACTCCTAAAAACCCCCTGTCCTTGTAGGTCAGTGATTAGGACACAACAGCCACATCTTCAGAGCAGCCAGTGGGTCACAGAGTTTTAGTCTCTTGTTTCAAAATAGCAGAGAATGTCTTTGGGGTGCTGTTTTGTTCCAGACTTTAGAAACAACACAGCAAACAAGGGAGAATGTCTTGAAATTGGGTCAGTGATTTTTATCTGTTTCTCTAGTTGCAGTTCTCCGAATTCAGAATCACCTGTTGTCTTGTAGCCTGCGAGACGTGTCCTCATATGCTGTAGGCTGACCCAGAAGAGATGCTCCAGAGTAACTTTTCTGGCCTTATAGTGAGAAACCCAGAAAGCTGTGGCCTTTTAACTATGTGAGATAAAAGACATCCCCTGGAAGAATGGGAGATGGGCTTCAAAACACTCTTCTGTCTTATTACAACGTGTGAAGTTCCTGTGTCTCAGGTGAATGGCTCAACCATCCAGCTATAAAGCAGACAAATGCCATCTTGTCTGGTGAATAATTATCCTAAGTAGAACAGCTTTTAACAGAAGAGGCTGCTAAGGAGCAAATACAGGATTCCTAGTCTGGTAGTTAAGGGCATTTCAGAAATCTAAGCATCACTTGTTCTAAGTCAGATAAAGTGGAGATTTCAAAACAAGACTAAGGCCTATAAGGAGTATGATCTTATTTGCAGTCAGACATAAAGGATTTGCACACCTGTCAAACAAAGGGAAGAAAATCCCATGTTACCAGAAGCATTCCGTAAAATCTGATATACGTGGTCTGAGAACTGGGATGTCCAGAACTGGGTACTGCAGGTGAGAGAGACAGGATAATATCTAAATTAGCATGAGGCCATGGACTAGGTGTAACTTATGATGTGAGCAGTTTAGGTCTTTCAGGGATAAGAGCTCTGTTTTTCTGAGGATATTACCTAGTGGCCTTTGTCAGCTAAAATACTCAGCAGCTGTAATAAGCATTCTTATGACAACTTATTTCTCTTTCTTTCCATCTGTAAAATATGTAAGAAAAACCATTTTGATTATGAGACCACAAAATAGAAACTGAAATAGGCAGTTTTAATATGTCCTGTGTGGAAAGCTTCCTGATTTTGTCAGATGTCCCCATTCACAGCCTGGTGATAGCATCCTTCCTTTTATTTTATCCCTGGTAAGTTCCACTTTCTGGTTCTTGTACTCAAGAAAGAAGGTTGAAATACCACTTGATAATGCAGTAGAAGATGCCTAAAAAGTAAAACAAAAGGAAGTGAGCTTATGGTAGTTCTGAGAGCAGGGCAGTATGCCAGACAGGAGTTACTACAGAGTCATAAAAATATTATATAGCACCTATATAAGTCAGTCTTGATGTTGAACTGTTGAACTAATTTTTCTTGTCAATACATGGGGATTAACATTTTGTTTTCATCTCTCCTGGCAGTACTTTACTCTGATCTAAATGTTTTATAGGAATGTCTTCTGTTATTGCTGTATATTTCCATAAAGCAGTGCATTTCTGCTAGTGAAATCACATTGCAAGTGATCCTATCTATGTAAAAGCCATGTATTTGGGCATAAATAGCAATAAGACTTACAAATAAAATGTAGAAGAAAGGTTATAATGTGGTTGAGACCATAACAAGTATATTGTCATTATTTGTTTGGGATGTTTATTCATCAATCAGCGTAATTTTGTCCTACAGAAACTATTACTGCAGATAAGCAAGATGCAATTTCAGTCTGGCTTTAAGATCCTGGGTTAGCATTTAAAAAAATGTTTGAACTTTTAGATGGAATATGGTGATCCAGAATAACTGGTGTGCAAGAAAGAAAAACAGAAGGCGTAGCCTTTTCTGCTATTACTCAGACAGCTTCAGAACTGAAGCTGTGTCTGTGAGGCTGAATCTCTAGAAAACCGGTACCTGCCTCCACTGGATGGCAGCCCAAGCTCTTCTCATCCTAAAAGCAGTGGCTTTCTCTTTAGCTGAAAAAAACCCAGCATCACCCTCATACCTCAGTGCTTGGTAAAACTCCTGAGACTTTTCTGTACACCTCGTGAGTCAGGCGTTCACCCCTCCATCCTCAGGGACTCTCTGATTACCCATAGCAAGATGGTCTCTCTTCTGCTAATGGCTCTTCAAAATGCAGTTCCCATAGATTGGATTTTAATTAGATTGTGATTAGTTCAGTGATTAGAGCAGTTCAAGCAAACTTTTTTTTTTTTTATGAGTATTCCTGAAGTGAACACCTTCACCATGAACACTCACAGAATTCACTGGAGACATCTAATGGCCTTAAGTAGCCTATATGGAAATACAGGGAAGAAACAGATACTCTGTGTCACACACAGCTTTATATTTTAAAGCATGCTGGAGCACTCCTGAAGAAAGTGAACCTTGGCAGCAGTGAGAGATCACACTTTTGATCCTCTCTTATAGGAGGCTGTGCCTGTGACCACAGTCACTACTGTTTTCTGCTCAGCTGCAGCCTTTCCAAGTCTCAAAACCAGTCAGCGCTTGGACGGGCAGTCCTACTCCATCCAAGCAGGAGAGAGACCTTCAGTGTGTCCCTCCTGCTCTGCCTCCTGTGATACTGGTGAGGGATGCACTGCTAGGATTCCTAGCAAGTTGAGGAGTTTGATCTCAGAACTGTGAGTCAGTGTCTGGCAGTTTCAGAGCTGTGTCATACAGAAAGGGGCATTGGACACTACTCTCCAAAGTCTCTTCCATCTCATATATTCAAACCCAGCACCTGAAAGATCCACAAAATCAAACCCAGGCAAGAATAGCCTGGTAATGAAAAGGATAATCTCCAAAGACCCTACCTGCACCTTAATCTAGAGACCTTATACTAAGGTTAGTGACTCAATTTGAGAGCCTAAGAGTTCTTAAAATGTTTTCAGTAGAATCTGTTTGAGATTTTCACTGGAATAGGTGTTTTGTATCAGAAAGTTTTAAGTGAAAATTGAAGGTTTGTTTAGTTTCACAGGATGAAATTTCAGCTCTGAAATAAAGGTGTTTCTTACAGGGATGTCCTCAGGAGGTGTTTGGGGTTTTTGCTGCAGCCAAGCTAGAGTGAAAACATCCTCTTGCACTAGTTTCTTTCTTGCTCTTAACAGATGGGAACTCTTGAAGGCTTCGGCATCACTTTGGTGATACAGGCTGCCTCAGAGCACCATGCCTCTGATGGTGTAAACTGAGGCAGCTGACTGCAGCCTACCAGGAAAGGCAGAGCCCTTCACATTCTCTCCTTAACTGCACAGGAGATTTCTCATACCCAGAAGAGGGGTATGTCATTCCCAGCGTCTCATTCACCATGAGTGGTGCCATGTGCTGTGGAAAAACTCCAACCAGACCAAACTAGAGACCGTCCTCTATCAGCAGAGGTCACCGTGGACATAGCACCAGTGGCAACTGCACTGCTGCAAATGCTGAAGCTTATCTGGCAGCTCTTGCTCCACTTTGCACAAGTTATCTGGGGGTTTGTGATCACATCTGTGATGGTGGTTGCTGACAGTATTTTGAAAGAACAAGCTCTCAAACAATAGGAAGATCACAGAGGAGTTTTCCTCAGAGTGAGACCTAGATTACAATATTTGCTCCTAAGAGAAAGGAGTGAACATGGACCTCAGATTTATCTCCAGATATTTCAACACTTGAACACATCTTCCACCCAGACAAGTCACTTCATACCTGCATTATTCATAATGCAGCACATCAAGGGGAAGAGTAACCTTTCTGTGCCTGCTGCTTTGTAACATGGTGTTCTGTCCAAGAATCTTCTGTGGAAAGCAGCTGTACAACCCTGACTCTCCCTGCATGTGAGTGGGTCTCGGTCCCTCACCTGCCTCATGAAAGAGGAGCTGTCAGAGTACATTTTAGTGAATTGCTTCACAATTACTGCCTGACAGATGCCTAAATATGGAGCATGGTTAGTATAATAGCATAACTAAAAGGACCTTAACAGAAGTGGGTTTGCTTTAAATATCTCCTCTCAGTGCTGTGCGTTTTAATGTTCTCATCTTCTTTCCATTTAATCCTCACCTCGTACCTTTTGTTTCTTTTCATTGGCCCTTCTAAACAACTGTTTTTGGGAAGGCCTTTTTATATCTCTCTCTTTCCTTTGCTCTCTAATAGGTACCATAATCTTTTAAAGAGCAGCCACTCCCTCCCTCAGCTAAGTACTATCTTGGCAGGCAACTGAGGAGGAGGAGTCTTCTTTGAAAGGCTTTGAAATTGTGTTGTTAAAAAAATATATAAATAAAGCAACAAACCTTTTAATAGGGCTTTGAACAATCATCCCTTTCATTCCCTTATGGCCTATTGTGCTTCTGGCTTTTTTATTATTTAGTGTGCATCAAAAAAAAAAATCCAAATGTTTTATGTTAAGCCATTAAGAGTTTATTTGGGTTGAAAATAAATAAATAAATGTAGTGCTAGCAGTTGGGACTGTAAGCACACGCACAGTTGCCTGGCAGAGGCAACCTATAGGAGGCACATCAGAAGGCCAGAATAAGCTTCAGTGAAAGACTAGAACAAAAGCATCAGCAGCATTTGTTTCTGGTTAAGTACTTTTGCATGAGCCTGACTACTGGAGTGGTTTACCCAGCTTTTATCTGTTTCAAATTCACCTCAGTCCCCCCACTCCTTTCTACAGCATCTCTCCGAACTGTAACTCATGGTGATTACATGGAAAAGGAGGAAGCACGGGATTTTTTGAATCTTCTTTTGTTTTAATTTTAAAACCACCTGATGAGAGCATGTGACTGGTTGGTACCCAACATTGCTTCTGGAGTTATTAGATACCTAATTAAATGTTGGGTTGTTTTGGGTTTTTTTTGCATGGACTGCCTGGATTCTTTGTGTATTTATATCTGGGTTTGAAGTGCTGGGTATATTTTATGAATAGTCAGAAAGAGCATTTTGTTTCTTTCTTTCTACCCCCTTCCACTTTTGTTTGCCAGCTCTGCCTGTCATCCCCAGAGAATTCTGCAGCAGGCTGGTGACTGCAGCTAGGACTCCTCTGTGTTGCATAATTAGTATCAATCTTGCTTGGTCTCATTTCCCTGGTGGAGCTGTTGGGGAGAGAGAGAAGAGTCTTTGCTGTTAAATGCATTATTAGGTTCATGTCTTAGCTCCCATGTAATCTACATTTGGTGAATCAACACGAAAACTTAAGCTTTCTAAGTTTCCTTCTCCTTGAGACTCAAGTGTATGGTAATTTTTGAAAAGCACAGATATAGACTGCTGGTGGTGTTGTTAAAGAATTGATAGATTGCAAAAGGTAGGGAGGAGGAGCTTCTGAGAACCCGAGATTGACTTTGCTGTCTCAGTTTTGAGACTCATCAATAAAACTCCTTGTGAAGCTGAATGGAGCCACTGATAGTGCAGACCTCAGAAAATCAAGGGAGAGGTGTCCACCCCCAGTCAGGCTCTGAAGAGAGGACAGTGCCCAATGGGTGCCATTCAAAGAGTGCCATTTTATGTGTGGGATCTGGAATGTCAGTTTACACATGACAAAAAGATCTAGCATGTGTAATCTCTGACACATCAAAGACAACACAGCGGAAATGTACCCACAGCACAGAGAAATGTGAACGTGGAACTGTGTAACACAAGGATGTTTTCACTTTTTACTCTTTTGCAACAGTGTTGCTAATTTAACAATAAAGAAAACCATCCAAACCAAAACGTTGTCTCTTTCTTTTATAATACTGTAGGAAAAGAGTATGATCTGAACACAGTTTTAAATGCTAGATTCCTTCAACTGACATAATTTGGTAATTTCCCTATAAAAACAAGGTGTACCTTTCAAAATCTAGTTACAGGATCAATAATAAAGAAGAGACAATCAATCAGGTATTTAGACTTAGGAGGCTTAATATTCTGCAGACCTTGCTCTTGTGCACAGCCTTCTGGAGGCTGGACCTGCTCAAAAATAGGTACTAGAGCTCAGAAAAGGCTTAAGAGGAAGACCTCACTGAGGTCTTCCCGGTCCATAAAACGGATTATAAAAATTCTGACCACATAGTGTTACTGTGACAATAATCAACCTTCTGTATACTGCAGTATTTTAGCCAGCAGAGTGTATGTTTGTGAGACACAGTGGCACACTGAGGTTATTGGGAAGGAGGAAGAGTGTACGTATACTGTTTGATATTACTAATTTTAATGAGATGAGAAGCATTTATAATGTAAACTTGGACTAAAAATAAAATAAATATATAAAAATCAGTGGAAAACTTCCTGCTGGCTGCAGTGCTTTTGAAAATCTTCATTAAAAAAAAAGAAAAAGGGCAACTATTACAATATCTTCACCTATTACAAAGAAGTGAGGGTTCTCTTGGCCTCTAAGCAACTACTTTTGGAGAATGGTACTGCTTGACCAGGCACAACTGCAGACTGGTCAAATACTGTGTGTTGGGTGCTGAGAAACAATCACATTTGTTTGAAATGTTTTAAAGAATCCAGAGTGTTACTTAGGCAGTCCTACTTGCAAGATAATTCACCATATTTTAAAGGCATTATTGTCAAGTATTGATGAAAGAAATATAGCTAGATTATTTTAGGATTTTGTGTATTTGTGGAACACTTTCCATTTTTAAAAGCTGTACTTTTGTCATCCAGTTATCGGTCATGAATCGTTCAGTTGTTAAAGTATAACAGTGGTTGAATGTCCTTTATGCCAAACCTGCAATGAGCCTTGTTTCTTAAATAAAGATTTGAAGAACCTATGTCACAAAGCTGTAAAAGCTTATAAAGGTATTTCACTGGAAATGAGGTCAGAATACACATTTGTGCTGCAGAACCAGACCCCACAAAAGGAAAAGCAGCCTAGTGTTTATTTTATAACAAAATGTCACCGTGTCTCGTGTTATCCTCTCACAAACGTGCACGGCAGGTGTTTTATAACACCTGTCTTTCAGACCTTTGAAAGCATAAGAAAAAACATTTAATAGGAAGTTGTAAAAAAAAAAAAAAAGCAAGCATGGGAAGGGCTGCTATGTAGATAAGAAGGAAGGGTGGTTTGGACTGAGGGGCAGAAAGGGGATTCCAATGTTGGTCTGACAGTTAAAGAATGAAATTACGAAGAGATCAATGAGAACAGCTGAGATCTTTCCACATCTGGAAACAGTTGTTGTCTGTGATTTATTGTAAGTATAAAGAATAGCACTGGAGTAGCCACTCCAATGTGACTGGTGTGACTGGAAGCACTGGGTCTATACAGTACTTATCTTCCCATTGGGAGCTGAAAAAGACATTTCTGCTCCTCTGCCAAAGTGTGGTCTTGTGCCTAGTGGGGTAGGAGATTTCAAAGAATAGAGGAGAGTTTGAAATAATGAAGTGGGTGGAGAGGGTTTTTGATTTTAGGAACAGCTGAAATTACCAAACTAAATGGCAAAATCTGAAGTTCCTCTGATATTTAGAGCAATCCCAAATTACTTTAAGAATTCACTTGCATAATGAGACAACATCATAGCACTGGGTCAGAATTCCTACTTGGAGTTAGGGAAATGCTGAACAGTTGAAATTTGGGTATGGCTTTTACACTTGAGGCTTATTTCTTTAATGAACCAAAGCAAAAGGCTTGCCACAGGTGCTCTGCATTTTGCTGGGTGTGAAGCAGGGTAAGCCACGGAGTCTGTGAGGGGCCTGGAAGGTGCTGAGTTAGCTCCTGCTGCTTGAGCTAGTGCCTGCTGCTTAACCTCGCTCCAGGGTTGCTAATGTAGATCCTACGTTAATTTTAGGTGTTCTTTTTAGATCTCTTTTGGAAGAAAAAGGAGAAAAATACCATGCAAGGACTATAGCAAATGCATCCCGTAGACAGAGCAAGACTGAAGTTCTGCTTAGAGATGCTAAAGCAAATACAGCTTAATGCTAAGACAGAGAAAAAGTAACACCCATTGCCTCCTCCTCCTCTGCACACACACACACAACTTGTTTACAAAAGTGCCTTGTAGTGACTGCTGGTGGTGTCACTCCGTCCCATGCCCCAGAGCTATCACTGGGCCTCATGGGAGATGTGACTACAGCATCGGACATGGGACTGTTTGTTCACTCACTTTCTGTGAAGAGAGTTTTGAACTGTGTTTTGAATAGACAGCATTTTCTTTGTGTGGTTGGTAAATAACACAGAGCAAAGTTAGTCAGCAAGTTGCATAGCTTCTGCATTCTGATTCTTTGGAGCCCTTTTGTACCAAGCTTGACAGGATGTTTTTAACAGAATGTGACCTCACTGGGATACCAGAGGTAAGGAAAAAAAAGTTATCGGGGCTGTTGTGGAATATTTTGCACAGAGCTGACTGAAAGTACTGCTTAAAAATGGCTCTTGGAAAGAAGATGGTGTCATGGTGATCCAGTCAACACCTTGTTTGGTGAAAATCAATGTCTTTCACTTCTCTGTAACTTATAGGAAGTCTTGATAAGATTTTCTATTTCCCACTTACGGAAAAAGACGGTATTTGCAAATCTCAAACACTTCTGTACTTGCTCTAATGTGTTGAGCAAAGGCCCGGTCCTAGGGACAGAGCATCAAAATGCTTTCTTTCTAACACAGAACAGAATAAGCAGATCGGATCCAGTTGTTCACCCAAGTCCTAGAAGCAGCAGCAGCAGAAGGGGAGCGGTGGCAAACCCAGCAAGACCAGGCGACGGTGACCTTCGGGAGCCCCATCCTCAATCACGGGATAAAGGTAAGAAGGAAAAGAGAAACAAAGGGTGAGCAGCAGCTTCTCTGGCTGCACTCAGGTGTGGGGCTTTCAGCACAGCCATGAAAGCTGAGCCTGCTGTTTGTGGTTCCTCTCGGATGTGGCGCGAAGGGAGTTGTGGTATCCTGGGGGATGCGGGGCTGTGCGGGGACCCCTCCTCTCCTCCCCTCCTCTCCCTCTGCTGCTCAGTGCTGGGGAGAGGCGGCTGCTGAGGGGATGGGGGGGGAACCTGGCACCTCTCTGCGGGTCAGGTTGGGGGAGACCCAGTCTGGCTACCGGCTCTTCAGGGTGTTTCTGGTGTGTTGCTGCTGGTTCTGTGCACTGCCAGCCATAGGATGGAGTGGCAGTTCCGTGGTGGTGAAAGAAAGGAGAAAAATCAGAGTGTTCAAGAAGTCAGGGAAAAAGATCTCTTGTTTATTTATCTTTTTTTTTTTAAAAAAAAAGGATATTATTGAGATCTTTATACACTACAAAAATATTATAGATTTGTGCTGAATATCTGAGTGATTTGTTTATATTCAGGATCTAAGGATTTTTTAATGAAATATGAAAGAAAAATGTATTATTACACAAAATAGCTTCATGAATTATAGGCATCTTGCTGTTCTGAAATTGAATTAACAGTATGTGATCTGCTTGACTGTGTATACCAACAGAACAAGGGAGCTTCATTGTTCTCGTGATCAAAAAGTGTTGGTTTTTTCCAGTCAGTACAGGTGACTTAAAAAAAGTGTTTGGAGTCAGTGACAGAGCAGTGAGAGGAAATGAAGTTCTCACAACATGTAAAAGTGTTATTCATACTTAAAGACTTGCATAACAAAGGAATCTAAAAATAGGCTTTTAAAATGGGAAAGTTTTGAGTGACAATGAAAGTGTTCTTTGGTAAAAGAGGATGGAAAAGTTTGCTCATTTACTTATGACTGATGAGAGTTGCTTTTTACAGTAAGGCACATAAAAATCTAGAGATTTGAGGTTTCTTGTGATCAGTTGCACGTGGATGGGTTGAACTTCATTTAGTAGTATAAAAGATGTGGTGAGCACATCGCTGCTCCCAGTAAGACAGGGTAATGACTTTGGTTTGACAAAGCATTTCCAGTGATATTTTTATGTTGTTAAACATGCTGCTGTACTTTGATCCACTTGTGTGTGGTAGGTAAGCTGCCAGCTCTATCCTAGATAGAGCAAAATATTTCCTCTGAAGAAGCTCTCAGAGGCAAGTGTTCTGTGAAGCAGAATTCTGTCAGACAGGGATAACTGATGATGAATTTATATTCCCAACTTTGGTATTTGTGTTGCAGTAACTTTTCTGGTCCTCATCGTGGGTCGAATGCTGGGCATGGTACAATACAAAACCAGATTTTAAGTACCAAACAGCTAACGATGCAGACATGAGACAGTAGTTGCATAAAACAAATGTGATAAATAATTATTCAGCTGTAAAAAATACACCGAAAGTGTTAAGGTGGAGTTTTGTGATTTTAATATGTATCTGCAGCTGCATATGTAGTTAATGTTTACAAATCTCTGCAGGGTGGGGGGCAAGCAGAAGGGGCCAGGCTCTTGTCAGTGCTGCCCTGGGATAGGATGAGAGGTGATGGTTGCAAGGGGAAACACAGAAGTTCCACCTCAACAGGAGGAGAAACTTTTTCACAGTGATGGTGAGAGAGCCTGGCCCAGGCTGCCCAGAGAGGTTTTGGAGTCTCCTGCTCTGGAGACTTTCCAGCCCCACCTGGATCTGTCCCTGTGTGGGCTGCCCTGGGTGACCCTGCTCTGGCAGGGGGGTTGGACTCAATGATCTCCAGAGGTCCCTTCCAACCCCCACCATTCTATGATTGTATGATTCCTGAAGTTAGGATCTCCTCATTCCTCAAGCAATTGGAATAACTTCTGATCCCTAGACACGTTGTTTGTTACATAAGTTCATGCAGATACCCATTCACTTTAGGCACCTAACCCAGAGAACTCATTAAATGTCCAATTTAGCTGTTCTGATTTACTGTTAGTGAGACCTCATTTCTCTCAATACAAAAGAAACATTAGAAGACAAGTCTCCACTCCCTCAAACCAGGTCTAATGCTCAACTCCTGCTGTAAATTACTATTCAGTGTAAGCCAAAGTCTCAAGAACTTTCTGGCTTGTTTGCTATTGGCAAACATATAGTGATAATTCAGCAGTTTTTGCAGGATATATATATTTTTTTTTTTAAACTCTTCTGCTTTTAATTTCACTGGAAATAATGAAAACAGAGGCAGCTGATTAACATGCACACAGGATCTGTCCAAGACTTTTGACCCAAGAACCTGGTGACTGTCATGTGCAGCAGCATGAATAAGTAATACTTTAAAATATATCTGTAAGATTTGGCATCAGCTCAATATTCCATGCACAACAAAACCGTATGACTGTAAAATGTATTTGAAGGCCATTGGTAGTGACAGGACTTGTCTTTTTAAATTCCATCTCATCTCTAGAGTAATTGAACTCTGGTGCAGCTGCTAGAAGCTTGAGTTCCAGCTTCCAGTACATCATTATCATCTGATTGTAAAGACTTCACTCTTTTCCAAACACTGAAGACCAATGCATATCCAACTCGGAGAATTAATATTCCAAAGATCACGGATATTTTTATATCTTTAAAACAAGCTACCCCTGTGGACTGAAAAAAACACCCCATCTTGTCAGCCAATCAAGATGAAGTGATCCCCTGAAGCAGGCGTTTGGCATTGTGAGAACATTTTTAAAGCTTGGTTTGAAGCCTATTTGAACACAAATTGAAGTATATTGAAAGAGTTACTGAAGAGCACTTAGAATACTATATATTTTATATGTGACCCTAGATTCTACAGAGACAGAACAATTAAATAAAAGTGAAGTAATTCATTAAGCAAAGAGCGTGACTGCAGTTTCCTAACATACATCTTCATCGCTGTGCAGACAATGGCTTCCAGTTTTCTTTAGCTTGTGAAGTAGAACGAGTGGTCACCAACACAGCTGCCTTGTCATTGACACAGAGCATTTGACTGTGGCAGTTTGTCCAGTTTTTCTGACTATTCATTGCACAGGTTCAGCTGTCTCTTTTCTGGAGGATTTGCACTGAAGGCCTAAGAAGAAGATACACAGCTTAGCCATATTACTGCCTTCAGCACTTAATTAAAGATCCACTAGAAAAGTGGATTTAATCCCAGTGTTTTAATTAAATTCTAGCTTGGCACAAGTCCACCTGTCTGGATTCAAATGGATATCTTTCTCTTTCCTTCTCCTCCAGATATTACCATTGTCTGCTGTCATTGAACTACTGCAGTGATTCTTCCATTCCATTTGAGCTCAAATAAAGGCAGTCTTCAAATACAGAAAGCCTCCTGCAATAAAAGGGATGTAACATCAAGGCTACTATTTGGACTAAAGTGTCACATCACTTCCATGTTCAAATTGCCTGAGGCAGGCAGTTGTGTTCCCACTCTGACCCCATACTGAGGGTGGTGGGGTAGCCACGTGCAGACTGCTAAAACTCGTTTGGAAAGGCGAGGAAGAGTCAAGTTATCACTCCAGAATTGTAGTGGGCAAGGTTATACAAGGTGTGGTGACTTTGTGATGAATTACAGGTGCCACAGAGCGTGAAGCCAAACTCCTGAATGCATTGAAGGTGGGCAGTATTTTGCATCTTCATTTTACTCATCTTCATTTTACTCATCTCTGAAAATTCCAATTAGTTAAACTCAAAAGCTTTCAGAGAAGTAGATTTCTTGGGGGCAGGGTTGTAACAAGG
>JANHFX010025906.1:24126-47199 GCA_027560015.1 Chloroceryle amazona
ATCTCTGAAAATTCCAATTAGTTAAACTCAAAAGCTTTCAGAGAAGTAGATTTCTTGGGGGCAGGGTTGTAACAAGGAAGTTAGAAAACTTCTGCTGTTAGAACTCCTATGTCAGTAGTCTATAGGTGGTAAACCTCCTAGTAGTGGTGAGGAACTGAGTATTACTCAAGGTCACACTTTGGTTGATCTTATGGTGGAAAGGGCTCCAAGACACGTTGCTAACTATAGCACCAGGTTATCATTCTTTCACCAAAATGAAAACAAAAAAGAGGTGTCCTTTTTTTTTTTTCTTTCCACCACATACAACAGATTTTAAACCCTGACATTATTCTTCAAACAAAAATCTTTTCCTGTCTCTTGCCAAGAGAGTTGCTTGGGCATATTATGGGGAAGAGGAGAGGACAAGGGTGGAAAGAAGCAAGGAACGAGACTTGAAAGCAGGAAACTTGAAAGGAATGAGTTAACATACTCCTGCAAAACACCAGAGAAAGCGATCAAGCGCTGAGTCACAGCAGTGAGATTCATCTTCATCCTCTCTAGTCATCCAAAAGTGAGGTCTAAGCCAGCCATCCTGTTTCCTTCTGTGAGAAGAGATGGGCACCTCCAGATGGCAATTCAGCTCACAATTCTTGGATGTCTATCTTAGGAAAAGACAAATCCCTGGTGTGCTCCAGCAGCCATGTAGCTACATGCCACCACTGACTCAAGGCTTCTTAGTTAATTAGAGTTGAAATGTCAACATATGCATTGCTCACCACTCCCCCAGCCGTAATCCTCTCTCACATCTAATTTATCTAACTCCCTGCTCATCTTTTTACTCCCTTCTTCAGACATAAGAAAAAAACTGCTGAAAGATATTTGAACTTTGAGAGAGAATGCTGCTGCTAAGGAGAAGCACAGAGCATGTGACTCGTGATATCTTAGAACTACTGAAAAACAGAGTAGTCTCAGCACAGATACCGGTCTGTACCAGTATGATGGCTCTGTTTCCCCTTAGGTGACATATGTGAAATATTGAGACTACGCCCCCTCCCCACATGAAAGCAAATACTAAGAAGTGCACATGTTTACCAGCCTGAAAGTCGTGCCACATAATACCGTTATGACCTGTCAGGCACTTGCCAGTTTCACTCTCTGCAAAGAGCGTTTTGCCACTCTCGGTTTGCCTTCCCACTCTGCCCTTAAGAAGAAGAATTTTTTTTGCCAGACAAAGAACATTCGTACCCAAGAAGGAGATATTAAGGGAGGGGAAAAGGAAAAAAAAAAAAAGAGAACATATATTTTTTACTTCATAATTAAGGAGCAAACCATACCACAGTGGGCATCGTTAGGCTCGTTGAATTTAAGTGACGCTGGCACGTTATGAAACTAGACACACCCAGCTCCCTGGCAGGAGGCAAATGTCTAAATCCAAGTTGCATGCACCCAGATTCATCTCTGTAGGAAATTATAAAATAGCCAGAGATGTGATTTTGTTGTTGTTGTTGATTTTGTTTTAATTTAGGGTTTGCAAAACCTGAGAGATCCACAAGGCTTTATACTGAGAAAATTCTGGTGATTAAAAAGTGTCTTCTAAACTCATCTAAACCTCAAGTGCCCAATAACTGCCTGCTGTTGTGAAACACCCCGGGCTCGGTATGGTGGTCCAGGGGGTGGTTATCTCCCTGCTCCCTTCTACACAGAGCCACTGGAGGCATCTTCCCAAAGGTGAAGCAATGATCTATGTCTGTGATTTTGCCATACTTCTCTCTTTCATGACTCCTACTTTAAAGAAATACCAATGCCACCGGCAGGCAATTTTCTTTTCCTCAGTGAGGCAGTTCCCTCCTCTATATCATGTTGTAGACATCTTGTTACTTTATTGTTGTGATTAGTCTTCAGCCCCTTGGAAGGCTGGAATAGGGGCTGTCTGCCCTTAGAGATAAATGATTTAGAAGTACTTGTATTCTCTAAGCTCCTCTAACATTAGTTAGACTATTAGTTAAGCTATTTTTCATTTTACACTAATATGGGGAGATGTCACAAAAGAGAAACTGATAGCCCTAATCAAATGAGGACCTGAAAAGTCTCTGTGATCTTTCACCTGCCAAAACCAAGGAACAAGTTACAGACACTAAACATGAGTCCTCTCAAACTTTCATCCATCTTTCTTCCCTTGATCCCGGAATAACAATGCAGTTTTTCACTCCTTCCCTGCCTACCAACCCCACCGTGTCCGCAGGAGACTCAGGTTTGGTCCCACACTTTCTGTGGCATTATTAAGGCCACCAGAGGATCTGGGAATGAGAGGCCACTGGCAGCCAGATTCCCTACTTGTGCCTACCACAGAGACAATGCATGAAGATGAAAGTTCTTCTCAAAGTGGAAAAAGCCCCCTCTCTTTTAGAGCTGACATCCCATAGTGGCCGCTTTTCTTGGCAGCCCAGTACATTGGGACCACCATACAGGGTGGCCAAGCAATTCTTTGTGATCCACACGAAGCTTGATCCACACAAAGCTTGCTGGCACCCCAACCTGCTCTCATTTTCTTATGTCAGATGTGCCAGAGCTGGAGGAAGAACAGCAGGTTAAACCAGAGGATGGGGAAGGCTGCAGCTGCTAAGGAAGCTCCTTTGCTCCTGGAGGTCTGCTGGAAGCAAGAGGGATGATTCAGACGTGTGAATGGGGAGCTCCATAAGACATCCAAGGAGACAGCAAATTGGAAAGCATGCCTGTGCCATTCAGTGCCTGGAGGGAGGCACCGTGTGGCACTGCAGGTGCTGCCCACTGCCTGCTGCCACAGCCACTGCTGGCCCAAGCAGGACATCAGCAGGGATCTACAGCAGAGGTGGGGGGCTGGCAGCTGCAAGGTGTGACCACCCAGGCTGCTTGGAGAGGTGCAAGTTTGAGACAGAAGACAGTGAGGGAGAGGGGGATATTGCAGCAGGGTCTGGGGGACGACTGGGACTCGCAGGGAAGCTGAGGGAGACACTGGTGAGGCTCCCAGACAGATGAAAATTTTGGATTGTGGCTTCTAGGACCTGGCAATATAGGCACCCTTGTCATAAGCATTTACAGGCACTTCGGGTTCTGTCTTTCCCAAATGAGTACTTGTAAGTCGCCTTGATGTTAATGAGAGTTGCACGCACGCATCAGGGAAAGAATAGTCCCTCTACAATGGGCATGTGACAGCTAAAGTGCATCAGTCAGTGGGGAAACAAAAGAGGTCATAATTTATGTAAAAGGTTCATTTTTAATGTAAATTCTGCCCCCAAATGCTCTGCTTACCAGCCTGATTCTGTGGTATTTGGCAGTGGAAAATGAAAGGGGTGAAAAACTCACTGCTGGCAGGTAAATGCATAATGTGATAGATTGATTTAAAATCCTTGTCATCTTTCTTTTTCACCTGCATACATAACGATCCTCTGTTAGTCATTAGGGCTCCTTGTACCTTCAGCACTCTAAAAAAAATATTGGCTTTGAAATGATACTTCATTGTTAAGGAATTTTTGTCAGCTAGCTCCATTTATCGATGTATCAAAGCCATTTTACAAGAGCTGGGCTCCACTTTGGCACCGATGGCGCATACATTACGTGCCTTGTGAGGACTTGCATCTCATTCCAGCACGGAGTGGAAGTGCCAAGTGCCACTGCGGTACATAATGAGACGTGTCACCCGGCGTTGGGGACAGCGAGGAGATGTGAATGAATCAGCCTCTGATGTTTTCTGCTGGCCAGAGATGAGAAGAGAGGGGACATGAGGGGTCGCAGCAGACACAGAGGAGTGGGGACATGAGGGGTCACAGCAGACACATGCTTAGGATGCGACTCTGCACAGAGTAGCTGAGAACTCTGGTGCCTGAGCCCCCGGGCTTGGGGGGAACATATGTCACCACGATGCTGTTCTCTGTTGATCTATTTACACCTCCTCCCCAGACAGCAAGAGCCAAGCCAGGAAACACTCTTCTTCTGGTGCCATATGTGTGTCTGCAGCAAGGGTCTCTTTCAGCATGCTGGTGATAACTGGGGGTGTCACGCTGTTTTGTGAGCAAAATTGTGGAGCGTAATTCACATCACAGAAGGACTACTACTAAGGAACTACCTCCAAAGCTGTTCAGGCTGTCTTGTGAATTAAGTAATTTTTCATTGTCTTTTTGTTTAGATCTTTACCTTGTGTTGCTAAGCAACCGCACGGGGAAAGTTAATGGCAAAGCTCCCCTTTTGGACCAGGCAGGTAGGAGGTCTTTGAACTGAGGCAGTAAGGTGTGGAAAAGACAAGGACTGGGAGAAGAGAAAAAACTCATGGTCGTTTGGATCTTTTTGGTTTTTCCATGCCTCTTAGAAACAGAGGATGCTGCAGCAGAGATAGCCAAAGACAGGGCTTTCCTGTGCATAGTTTATTACCATGTCAGTGCAAGGAAACTGAACCCAGTGGCAGACTATGCACTGAGGGATGTCAGAAGGAAAATATTGTCACACCAGTGATTTCTGCTCTAAATTATTCTATCAACGGGATTCTTCCCTCAAAAGGAAAATCTCAACCCGGTTTGCTGGCACTCAAAAACTCATAGCTGAAGCCTCTGCAGCCCAAGAAGGAATCTCTGCTTCCAGTAGATCTCACTGAAGCCATAAAGGATGCCACAGCTTCCTGCCAGCAGTGCATACTGCACCTTCCAGGTGATAAACTCAAAGCCCACAGGATCCTTGTGGACTGGGACATGTATTGTTCAAGCTGAAGGTTTGGAGCTTAAATAGTAAGAGAGGCTCAAGACAAGGAAAGTGCTGCCTCATACTGGCTCCCACACTCAATTTGCCCAGCTCACCGAAGGCGGTCACAGGACTCGAGGACCATTAGGCACTTCTACCCACCACCACCACAGACTCCTGAGCTTACTGGTTTCCATCCATCGCTTTGCCTTTTCTTTTAGAAATATTAATAATGGTCCCAGTCCTGGTTTCTAGTTGTACCACATAACATCCACACCTCTCAAGACAAGGATTTCAAAGGACTCATATTACTTCTAATTACATGCTTCACTTTGTCAACTCTTCGGTTTAGAAGATATTAATTAGATTGGCCTAGTTAGTAGTATTTTCAATTCATGATTTTACCATGCCTCATACATTTGGCACTTCTCCCAGGAGCTCGTCTGCTGGACTCGGGACACTGCACAGGGACACTTCCAGCTCTCTTTACAGAGAAGAAACCCTGGGAAAGTTGAAGCTTTTGCACCTGAAGACTCAGAACAGCACCAAAAAGTATTAGTTAAAAACAAGCCTCTTGAGGTTTTCAACTGATCAAGTTAGTAAAATGACAATAGGGGTCTTGTTTGACTTCTTCTAGTACCAGTACTATTAGGCTGACTCAGTGTGAGCTCAAATATTTAAACCCTGGTCTAGACAGAGGTAAAATAGAGGAATTCATCTCCAAAAGCTCTATGTGTGTCTCATTTAATCTCCAAAGGCCAATAAATGCATTAGTAGGAATATGCAAGAAGAGTGCCTGGAAGCCAGATGCAATAAGAAGATGTTTTAGTGTCTGATGGGTATTTATGGGAGTCTGTGGGACCATGGAAAAAGAGATGGGGAAGGCAGAGAACTGCAGACGGCTCATGGAATGAACTCAGCAGTCCCAAATGGAGCATAAGAGAAGTCGTGCTTCATAAGGATACAGACCTGGAATCACCAACCTCCCCCCATCTCTCCCTAACTGACAAAGCTATTTTGAAGTGAACGTTGCTTGATGTTCATCATTCTCCACGTTTGAAGAAAATTACTATTGCAGATAAAAAACTGTCATGATAAACAGAAACTGCACTCAAGCCTAATTTACGGGTGCAGTTGTGAGACTTGTGCTGAGGCTTGGCTAAATATATTGCTACTGTAGTTTGCAAAGTTTATAGGTTGATCTGATCTGGCAGTTCCTGTGTTTCTCTACCTGGTCTAGTATCCTGTCTCTGAGAAGTGCAAACACCAGCAGCTTTAGAGGACAAGAGAGGAAATTTCTCACATTCACGTGGCACAGTCTACCCTATAAAAATATTATCCAGAGCTGTAACAGCACTGGATTGAAGACAGACTAGTTCAGCTCTGTAACAAACTCCCCGTATGCAATAATAACATATTAATAACAGCTCAGATGCATTCAAAATCAAAAAGTCTTTGCTTTATCACTATCAGCATCATGGGCTTTTAGCAGCTGTGGAAATGTACACAGAGACAACCAGCTTACCCACGAGCTGTCTACTCTCACTATCTTTTTCTGAACAAAAAAAAAAAGGTTAAGGATTTAACTTAGCAAGGTAAATTCTGTTGTGAGCCATAAGAAATAAGAAATGCTCCAGTAGGTTTAAAAGCAAGGAGATCCAAATTTAAGATCTCATCTAGAATTCTAGAAAGCCATCAACGTGCCATCATTATAATGCAATTGTACACAGCTCATCTCACATTGTTAATCTAGACTAATATTTCCTACAAATTTTGTCTGAAATTTCCAGATATTTTATTCTAGTTGGAGAATGTTTGATTTATTTTTTTTAATTGAAAGTATTTGTGTGCATGTGTACCCTATATGACTGACAGCCCATTAGTTCTCTTGCTTTTAAACAGGAAAATACACTGCAGATTTTTCTTCTCAGATCTCTGGTAAGTTCACACGTATGTGTACATATTCATCTATATATATGCACTTGTGTGTATATAGATGTTGTTAAATCCTGTGGTTTTCACACTTGTATCTCTGTGTGACCAGATGTGTTTACACCTGACAAGCCCCATAGAAAGAAAGAGAATAATAAATTTCTCTTGGCAAGCATTCTGCTTCTTCAAAATCACCTAACCACCATTAAAGCCTTCCTGGTTCTTTGCTAAACTACCTTAATTAATATTAATTATACATTGATAAGAATATTCTGTGGCAAACATAGCGATTCTAGACAGACCGTAGACAGTCCAAATTGCATTGTTAATTGTATTCTCAAACGTGCAAAGTATAAATTCTGTATAATGCTAGTGAAGCTAAGAGGGCTAGGAGTATGTTGTGCTGGTCTCCGTCCTCCCTAAGAGACACGAGATAACACACTGACAGGAAACCATCAGATAGATATATGCAGAGCTCAAAGAAAATAGCTCATGAGTTACATGTTAATTGTCTTCCCTCCTCCCACACACTGCTTCTTAATGGACAAACAGATCAATGCTATTGACCACATTTCAGGTTCACATAGGTTGTTTGCCTAGAAGCACCAAAGATCTCTGAAGACATCAGACTTAGATTGAGAAAGACCTTCTGCACCAGGGCCAGCTGCCACAAGAGCGTGGAGAAGACAACAGACCATTTCCTAAGAAACTTGGGGAATAAAAGAGAAAAGAAGAAGTCTTTGTAAAGTCTGCCACGCTCCTGCTTTGCTCCCCAGCTGGCAGGTAGAACTGGCAGCACATATTGCTGGAAATCTGAGCTGTGGAGCCTTCTGGTGCTTAGGAGATAAAAACAGCTACTGAGCCTGTAGAAAAAGCAAGATGCACATCCTGAGGATTTATACTGAGCATACATCAACAACTGCTTTACACTATCTGTAGCCAAGCATATTGCCAGACTCCACTCGAGACTCATGGTGTCCCCTGAGGGATAAGATACCTTCTTCAGGTGGCATTCACCTCAGGGTGTGAGAAGCTCTTGCGAGCACAGGGATCAGTTATGGAAGAGTGTCTGTAGCCACATGGGAGACCTTTGTGTGTCTGTGAAGAAGGATTTTTATCCCCCACCAAGAAATGCTGTGCAACCAGCTGAGCACTCAGTCCCCCCTGACATTTCTCCCACTGGCTTCGCAGGCTATTAAGTTAAAATAAAAAATAAAAATAAATCAGTGCACTGATTTTGCAGTTTGAAACTCCAAGTTATCCTTGTGTCTTTGTTTTGTTTGTTTGGGTTTTTTGCCCAGGGAGGGTAGCTGATTTATAAAAACCCTGTAGCCAGGAAATCAAGAGCTCTTCTTCCTGCTCCCTGTTCTGGCACTGCCTCCCTCTGTGCCATCGGCATCACCTCAGGGTCCTGACCCTCCCTGTGCATACAGAAGATTATAATGCTTGCACAGTCGGAGAAACTTGCTGGTTACAATATAACCAGCCCTGTATAAATACCAGGAATTTTAAGAGCAAGGATCTCTCTATACACCATATGGCATTGATATTAATATATCAATAAATTCCTTCCTAACTGCAACAGATGCTCAAGTCAGTAGTTTCACCATACAATACAATGCACTGTTGTGTCCTTTTCCATGAGCAAGAATAAGCCAGATGCTTTTGCACAACATATTGGCAGAAATATGGTGCTATACAGCCAGAGAAAGCAAACTTTACCTCCACTACAGATGAGCCTCTACAGAATAGCTTTTTAAACCTTGCTTTCTTAAAGCTGATTAATTTTGACAAAGGATTTACCTACAGATAACTATCCAGATGATCAAATACTGCTGGAACTGAGACTGATGTATCATCACGGAATATAAAACTCCCCACAATTGTGTTTTTATTATTTATTTTTATAATAGCATAAGACAAAGGAAAAAAGAATCAGTGATTTTCATTTTTCCTCCCTTAACTATTCTTTTTCTTTTCTTTAACTTCTCTGTTCACTCTCATTTATCTTCCTTCTCATTTCCTCAGAGAGCAAGCAGTGTTAACCTGCTTTCCTGCTTCCCTCATTAAATATAATTTTAATTATTTTTACTTCACCCTTACCCATTAGTTCTCTAAAGTTCTCTTCCAGCTGCATACATTAACACCTTACTACTCCAATCATTCTCTGTTGCAAATATCATCACCTAATTTTGGCATTTGAATCTTTGCTCTTTGATCCCTTAATTGGCATCTACCGTTGAATTCCTGCAGGGCTGTGCTCTTCACTGCTCACCTCCACAGCAATTCACATCACCAACTCCTAAGTCTCCCTACCTGACTATATTTCAGGATATGCTATCACCAGTTGTTTAAGCCACCTGAAGACTCTCTGGCCACCAAGAAGTGGTTATCTTGCCATCCCAGCATCCCTGGGGAGCACGTTCCCTCCTCACCACTGGCACTGGCATTACCACTTGTGCAAACACACAGCCAGCCAGACCACAACTGTTGTGCCTTTATTTTGGGAGGGTAAGTTTTCTGGCAGACCAGGTAATGCCTGCCCAAAGGAGACAGCAGAGCAGGGCTCTGAGCAGAGAAAGGCAGGACTGCCTGTTTTGGCCTCAGGGCACAGAGATGGATCTACAGCACACATGAAACTGCTGCCTCATAAGTGCAAAAACCACACAGTGACAGGAAGAAATGTACATTTAGGTTCTTTCAACGACCACTTTTCTGTTTTAATCACAGTCACAGTTTTATGTGGGCAGTGCATTACCCTTTCGGGGAGGGGGCTGCTATTTGCTTTACTCAACTGTTGAACTTCACCAGGCTTCCAGTTCAGCCAAAAGCAAAACACACGACAAGAAACAGACAGGTCTTGCAATCCTTAGTCATCGATTTAAACCGGAGTTTGTCTGGAGGGTAGGAGGGAAAACCGTTAATGAATAGGTCTAAAAATAAATGCAAGGGTTTCCTGACATTGTTTTCTGGTCTTCTGTATTCCCCATATGAGGGAAAAAGAACAGCATGATTCAAACTGCATTTTATTTTGTTGTTAAAATTCAGACCCCAAGGAAAGGTGTAAGTAATAGCAGGACTCAGAAATAAGAGCAGGTTTTGACTGTAGCCACGATGACCTTCCCTTCTATTGTTGCTGGGGTTTGTGAGAGAGCAAAGAAATCGCTCACCATTGCCAATACCCCTTCAAATTATTTGTTACATGTTTAGGTATCCAAAGACCTAATACTTAAAGGATTCTATTTTCTCCAGAAACAAGACCACTTTTATAAAGAAACCAGTATGCTACATTTATAGGAAACATCCAAAACTCCTACGTGTCAGAGAATGTAATGAAAGCTCTAATTGTTTCCTTCAGTATCTTCAGGGAACCTGTCAGAATTTCTCCTACATCTGCAGCAGCCAAATACACAACTTTTTCTAGTGATGTATCTATCTATGTCATAGGCCAGGCTTAAAAAAGAAGCAGCAGTATTGATCTTTCAGAAATCTATACAAAAACTATTTAGGTTCATCTGTCTTGGATACCATCATTATAGAGCACAAGCTCTGTCTGTTAGATTCTTTCATACATGCTGAAACTTAGCAGCTTGAGTATTTATTTTCTCCTTTGGAGCATCTCATTGCAAACTGCCCTGAAGATGTCCAAAGAGATCCACAAGTTTTTCTAATGGTTTGCAAAAGTAAAAAAGCCCATTTCTTAAGGTGTTTGGGGTTTCTTTAGATGTTTATTTTTTAGGTTTTTTATGGTTTTAGGTGGGGTTTTTTTATGCAAGTTGTATCTAACAGGCAAACTCCACAGAGTTCTGGAGGTATCTGGGGCTTGTTGTAGCGTGTAGCAGTGTACGAGTTTTCACCCTTCTGCCCTTCTGATGCTCTCTCCCATGCTGCAGTGGGGGGGTGAGTGAATGAGTGCCTGTGTGGGGCTGAGCTGCCTACCAGGGTTAACCCGTAACAACCCATTCCACTGGGACTGCTGTCCCAGTCAGCCTTGACTTAATTGCAGAGTTTAAGATCCCAAAGGATCATTGGTTCATCCCGTATGACCTTCAGTACACAGAAAATATAATTTGCTCACAACCTGAGGGCAGAGATGCTTGGCTAAAGGTTTCCAGCACGAAGAACAAGGGCCAGTTTAACTGGTGTAATTTGCTGCAGGGATGGCTCCTCAACTGGCTTGATGCTTCCCCATGGCTTGCCCTGGTCCTCTGCCCTTGCGACACCCACAGCTGCTCCAGCTCTTCACCACAGTGCTCTCAGGGGGTTTTGCCACACCTTGCACATCTGCTGGGATCCTGCAACATCTTGTCCTGGGGGAGCAGCTATTCATTCACCACCCTGATATCTGCTAGGCAGGAATCGCAGAGGACCACAGCGCTGCGTTACCTGCTACTCTTCCATCCTTTAGTTCCTACCCAAGTCACATTGCTCTTGTTTGTTCGGGGGCAGTGCATCTTGAACACAAGATGAAGATGCTATCAGCAATATCTTTGTGTCTGTATCCTGTTTTGGTCCCTTTTTCTTTTAGGTTCTGCCCTCCCTGTGACTTCTCCATGACCTTACCACTTGCTTCATGTGAGTGCCTCTGGTTATTGTGCATCTATGCTCAGATGCTTTCCTGTTATTGCTTTACCTTGATCTGCTGTGTGCTCCCAGCAGACAAAATACAACTGGGAGAAGGCTGAAGCTGTAGTCAAAATGCATTAATCTGGAAGTATAGTATACCTACCTGAGGGAGAGGGGAATGAAAAACACCTCAAAACTAAAAAACTGTGTGAGATATAAGAGAGTATGTCCACAGGTTCCCATTATTTCTTTTGATGTAGTTTAATGTGTTGATTCAGCTCATAGAGATGATCTGGGTGCTGTCCTTCACTACTCTGTTCCACAAGCATTAGCTCAGGAAAGTGGCTAAATATTACATAAATGTTTATTAGAGACAACTTGGAAAATAGCCACTACAGAGCTAGGGCTGCTGCTGTTTGGCTGAATTTTCACTCTCCAGCTCAGCATCTCAAAGGCTTTGTTTTGCTGGAGGGCAATGTGTACCTGGCTGGCTGGAGAAGCCAGCACGTCCTAGATGGGAAGCAGAACACAGAGAGGAGCCAGCCATGCCAGGAAGCAGCTGTCTCCTCTACCCTGATGCAGAGACCAATCACCAGCTTAGATCCCTTCTCCAGCTCCTGCTCATCTCCTGATGATGGAATTACTTGACTGAGCTCCAACGACATCAAAGACAAACTTGATCCCTGAACCACAATGGGCTCTTGGGACAATGAGATTTTTAGTCAGGATGAAGCACCCAACGGGAGCTTTTACAGTCAGATCAGACCTGGGAACAGAATTTCTGGATGCTGAGCATTGACTACAGATATTCTTCTTCATGAGAAAAGACCAGCCCGAAACCTGATTAATTGTATAAAAATTATACATGAATATACAATTATTTGCTATAAAGCCATGAATATAGTTTAAAGCTGGAGTGGACCGCTGTGATCATCTAATTTGACATACTTTTATCAGTGAAAATTGAGATAAAATGTTGTAGTTCTGTAGTGAATGTAACACAGTAAATCACCCGTTCCTTTTCTCATAAAACATTGAATTTACAGGTTAGAAATTCATAGCAAATTGTAAATATGTAAATAGGGATTTTCATTGTTCTGACAGCCTTTAAAAGCAGTCCAATACATATTGTGCTGGCCTTACTGAAAACCTGGGTAGAAACCTGGTTTGTATCCAAAGTCAGTTAATCTCTTTCCAAAACACATTATAAATAAGAATTGATTTGGTAACATTTTAAAATTGTATTATCAAGAAAGCCAGGTCTAAACGTACCATTTTAACTTGATTTGCCATTTCTCATTATCATTTTACTATTTATTTTGTCCCGTTTTTCAATTGAATGACTTAAGTATTGCCCTTGAGATGCTCCTATTTATAGCATATCTTAGAATTTATTAGGTTCACAAAAATTCAGTCGATGATGTTGACCTTTACAAGAAAGAATCACTCAGACTCCTTAATTCCATTTCACTGCATTGCAGTGGTAGCTATCTTTCTCCATTTTATCTAAATTCTCCTTATTAATTTCTACATCCTAAGGCTGTCTCAAACTGGAGGACATTTGCAGGCTTCAGTTTTTCATAGCTTCTTTATTAAATGCAAATTTTCTCCTTTTGTAGTTGGCCTTTTCATTGAAAACTTAGGCTAAGAGACAAATAAACTCCCATTGTAAGGGGTGTTCTGCAGAGAAGCTTTACCTTTCACAAAAGCATGGCCGAGTCCAGAGCAGGGTGAAGAGTCAAACTGAAAGAATGACCATCTGGGTTACCTTACAGTAATGTGGGTTATCTACTTCAGAAAAGCCAGGAGCACTAGAAATACCATCATACAAGAAAAAAATAATAATAAATAACACAAAACTGAATTAATTTAGTAGATTACAAAGAGGTTAAATAAAATGTCAGCACAAGAAGGAACATACATCACTGAAAAACTTCAACGTTACCAACTAGATAGTGTGACTACTGATTCACAGAGAAGAAGGTGATGGCAGGTTAATTAACCACATTTCATGTAGCTGTAGAAGGATCACAAAAGGAGCAGAGACTCAGAAATGGTAGTAAAAGCTGCTATATTTTAGCTTTCAAAGCCAGATCCGGAATGGATTTTGTTTGTAATTGCTGTCACTAACTGCTGACTGATTCATTCTGGCGTTCAGAGATGTGTGCCCAGCGTGCCCTCAACGTAGAGGTTCACTTAAAAACTCAAGAGATGCCAGAAGGATGGTGAGCCCAGGCAGAATCACAACATTTACTTGACCAGAGCCAAATTCCAAAGCAAATGCTCCAATGGAATGACATAGGACACAGAAGAGGAAAGTATTTACCATGGTCATAAGATGGTTTTGCCACATGGAGGGGTCGGGAGAGTCACAATTCCAACTTTTCTTCTCACTGTCTTATAATTATGAAAAAGCAGCAAAAAAAAAAGCAGCTTCTTTACAAACTTAACATCCTTGCTATCTCACAGGGTATCTCTGCTGCCCAGAGTCACCCTGCTGGGAAAGCCACTGGAGTAGGTGAGCATCCCAGCCCCGCTGAGGCATCATGATGCAAAAGAAGTGATGTCCAGATCCAGACCCTGGAAAACTTTCCTCCTCTCCAGTTTAGACAGTCAAACCTACCAGTTTACAGCATGCATTTGCAGAGAAGTGGATGGATGCTACCTTACAGATTCAGGGGGGACTTGTAACCATGCCTACAGTGTGTGGTACTTTGGGAGAAATCCAGCAATTGTAATGATCTCAATTACAGTACCCAGTGTCTACCTGGGAAGAGCGAATCAGTTTATTACTATACAAGATAGGGATTTCATTTTGTAATCCACAGATCAAAAGAGAGATCTGCAATAATAAAATTGCAATAAAAAAATATACAAGGTGGGAATATTTCCTTCTTGGTTATACTTATCAACAGAGATTTCCCCAGTTGCTTGTGCATAGGAGCTAGCTTGTAAGACTTGGCTATTTGCCTGCTCACCCTGAGGGCAGGGCTTTTCCAGAAAGCACACCACCTTCTCAGCTGTTATGGTTAGAGATGCCTGTCCCTGCCTCTCACCTTTGCCATGCTGGAAAATTCTTCATCTTTTCTATTCATCTTTTTGCCACTTCATTTTCTGTGACATGGCACTGTGAAAAGCTAGGTTATTATCCTTTCCATTCTTACTTGATGGTTCCATGAGTCACATAGCACTGGATCCCTCTGCTACTTTTCCCATGAGGGGCTTTTTTAGGGGGAAGGGGAGGTAAAAAAGAAAGGAGGGTGAAATTTGTTATCTCATAGACAAAAGCCTCTGGAATACGCTATTTATGGGGCACATCTACCTTCTCACTGACCTTGCCTCCCTTGCACATTTATATATCCATTAGAATTTATTAACTATGAATACATTAGGCTCCAGGTGCATAACAAAGCGTCTAGAAAACGTATTTTAATAAAATATCCAAACAGCATGTCCAGATAATGCCTGCAATGTCCCCATATGTCTCACTGCACAGATCACACAGCTTAGTATGTCCTGGTAATCTGACCTGCATCAGCTACATTCATTACCCTTTAAGACAGGACAAAAAGGCAAACTACTATGAAGTGGCTTCAGTTTTCTAAGGGTTCTATTTTATAATTAAGAGCATAATATTTTAATTAAGGGTGGGGTTTTTCTCCCCCATTATGGAAATAATGTTGAAGCAACTTTCCTCCTGGTTGCTTAAGTAGGTTCATTACAATGCAACGTAATTTACCCAGCTGGACAGGTCTGCAGGTGGCCAGAAACCCATTAGAGAGGTATATACCTACTACAGGGGAAACTAATATTCAGGAGACAGGAAATCTCACTGGGACTTCGATTTTGCCAGGCATTAACACAGCTGACTGGGTAGCAGGTGGCTGGAAGCATAAATTTCCCTGTAACTTATTTATTAGGGCTCCCTTGCCTCCCTTCTTCTAGAATTATTACGTGCTCCTGGCATTGATAAACCCCAGCAAGGGCACACTGTAAAGACACAAGTAGCAAAGTCTTGATAAATATTTTTTATCTGTTTGACCTAAACTATTTGAGACAAACTGGAGTCTTATGTGGATTTTTTTTTTCTTTTCTGAAAAGAAAATAAATTATTTTTATGATGCAAACTTCCTCATTTAGAAATAAAATATAACTGCCTGTCTTCCTGAACAAGAGTCAAAGAGGAATTACATTCTTCTGTCATAGCTCCAAATCTCCTTTCAGCCAGCTCTGCTTGGAAAGCTCTCCATCAACTTTTTTTCCTACACCATAATGTGTTTTTCCTCTATGGCTTTTTCCCCTCTCCACGTTTCCATGACACTTTCTCTCCCACTAAGCCCCAGTCCTCGTGCTCATTCCTGGGAAAATTCTTGGAGCCACAAAGTTTGGTTTTCACTCAACATACGCCTGTGCATTGCTTATATGTTTCAGTTATCTGGTGCCCCAAAGGAGCTCATCTGCAGTTTATGCTTCCCTGGAAGGAAAGCTCTTTGCCACCAGCTCTAAAGTGGTTTACTTCAGTGTATTATGAGGATATAGAAAAGAAGAACATTTTCTCTACTTTCTGGGAGGAAAAGCATTGAAAACTCTCTCATGAGTGCTTTGGGGCTAGTTACTCAAATTCCCCAGAATATTCTGAAAAATTCAGCATTAATTCACAAATACCACGGTCTGTCTGATTGCACAGCATCACAGACAGAGTAGCTTGTGAACCAGCACTCGTGACACCCTCAGTTTCACAGCACGCTCACCTGTTCTCCTAAGAACAAAGCAGAAACATTACTTTTAGACATTTTTTTTTTTTCACAGTTTATTCAGGACAACTTCATATTGCCTCTCCAGCCTCATGACCACACACACCACATGGGGATTTGTGTAGGGTGTGATGGGCTGATCAGGAGAGCCCCATGCTGCAAGGATCCTTGCTGGCTGACACAGAACAGTTTTTGTCTTCCCTGCTCCATGTGCCTCACAGTCTGACACATCCCATTGGGCAGAAAGAAGTCCTGGAGAGGTCCAGGAGTATATGGAGAGCTCATATCCATCTTTCAAGCCCAGAACATTTTGGAAAGAGCACTGCCTTATGCAAATTAAAGAAACACTTTTCCCTGCCCACTCCCTGCTACCACCCACACACATTTTCCTGGAACTCATAGTCTCCAAGTAAGCAACAGCTCCAGAAAGTTGATATAGTTACTGTGAGTGGTTTAGAGAATGGAGTAGGTCTTATGTCTGCTTCTAAGAAATTTCATTAATAAGTAAACATATCCATAAATATTCTGAATAAAACAGAGGCAAGAAAGACATACACTTCAGCCACTTAGAAGCAGGAAAAGCAAGAAAGGATTTCCTTTCGTAGACTCTCTCTGTAAGTTATATGGAAGGGCTGCATAAATCTGCTTTGTCCATACATTGTGTTTTCCTGTTAAAATATTCACATACAGTTAAGCATCCACTGGCAGACAGACAGGAGTGAAGATCATGGAGATGTAGGAGGAGTCTGCCACAGAGACAGACTCCTCTTCCTCCTCACAATACACATTAAAATGTTCTAAAATGGTCAACGTAAATTTAATCTGTTGAAAACTGGCTTTAACTATCATCATTTCCTTTGTCCTTTTTTTCCCAACTCATTCCAACTTTCCTCTGTCAAAGTGGGCACACGGAAAACAAGTAGTTATTTTTATTTTCCTCAGTCCTTTAGTACCACACATCGTCACTAGACAAATCCTGCTGGCTGTATTCACACTCATCTCATCTTAATGAGTCTAAGGCCTTTTAAAGTGAGCCATTAAACAATAAACTCAACCACAAATATACAACCATAGCAATATATTCACATCAGACATTCAGACACTATGGCAATAAGAAGTTAGATGACTAGAAAGACACTCTTAAAGCCACTTAAAACCCAATCACAAAGGAAATGCTATGAGCTATATTTTGCCTTCAAAACAAACAATCGACATCGACCTCAGGGGCTCCTGGGTTTGGCCCCAAAATATTTTCTTTATATCTGTGTTATGTAAATGAGCCCCATTTCTTCTTTGGGGTACATGGGGCAAACAAGTGCCTCCAGCACCTGTGGAGACCTGCTCTGACCCTGCGTAACAGGGTTCAGCCATAACCAGGGGTCACCACAGCACATCAGTCCTGGGCTGGTGTTTCTCAGCATGTTGGAACCGCTCAGCCCAGAAGTTTTCTTTTCTCAAAATACACCTGGGGGAGAACAAATTCTTTGGACCACATTGTGTTCAGAGCCAGAGACCACTTGTGTTTCCTCTCAAGAGTCACCACGTGCAATCAGGGCTGCTAGCAGGTCCCAAGCCTTTCTTTCACTCCTTCCCCACCTGTCTTGTGTTTCCTGGTGTGTGGTGGCTCTGCACAGGTAGGAGCCAGGGAGAGCACTGCCTCATTCAGACTGTCTTGGAGGCTTATGGTAAAAGCACAAGCCTGGGAAGTGGGAGGTATTTCTCAGCAAATGCCCTAGTTCTGCAGTCTCCTGAGCAGCTCCAAGGCAAGCAAATGCCATCACATCCTCAGCAACTGGGCATTTGCCCTCAAAAAAACAGTGTACTTAATTCCAAATCATCAAGACACCAACTCCAAATGGAACCAAGTGTCAGGCACCCCTTCACCATCAGACAGATCCAAAGATGTAGTGTTTGATGTTGGCTAGTCTCCGGGCACTTTGTTCCACATGCAGAAGCCTTACCTCAACCTACAATAAGATATTAAGCTTCTTATTTAAACCACAGAGAGAGCATTTCATTCACATATTGTACCTAGAACTTCAGGGGTCCTCTGTCTGCAGTGATTGCAGAAGCCTATGCACCTCATTTCAGCCACCTGGATTCCCCCCCACTCACACACAAGGTTTTTCATTGCCTGAATAATGATGGCAGGTGATCAGAATCTCTCCTAATACCACATAAAAGTCCCTGGAGCTGAGTCACCCCCCAAAATGTATTCAGCTTAATTAGCTGGTAGGAAAAACAACTTTGTTCATGATGTTGACCCTTCGTGGAGTGAAGTTGATGCAAGATATACATATGACTTGTTTCTTCTGTAATACATTTTGTTGGGGTTTTTTTGTCTTCCTGTTGCTTTCCCCCCCTTTACATTTGGGCAAAAGCATTGTTTGCTAGCTCATTAAATTCAACTGAGAACAAGTTCCATTAGACCACACTGACAAAATATGGCTTTAATTATTTGTTTTCATAGAAAACTCTCACACTGAATTAGAGTAACAGAGTTGTGACATCTTGCTACAAATTCTTATGTGGGAGTGTGCGTGGTGGGAACAGGGCCTGGGGAGGTCTGATGGAGAGGCAGGAGAAGGCAGAACTGTTCTTTGTTTGTTGTTTTTGTTTGGGGGGTTTTTTTGCTTGTTTGTTTGTTTTAAGGAGAAGAATCTTAGTGAAACATTTCTGTATGCCACATATGCTAAAAGCACTTCCATCTTAATATCATCTGGTCAGAATTATACATTCAGCATGCACTAAAATCTAAACCAGGTCATTAGTTATTTCTTGAGATTATGATCATACTTTTAATAAAATTTTAAGCCATTTTGATTCCATAACACTTAACTTGTAAGCCATATTCTGCTATTCCTGTATTTGCTCTTTAGCTGATCTTATGGCACAGTAAAAAAGTGCTGCCATCTGGCAGAACAATCACAACCTTCCAAATTAGAATATAATTCTGTATGTTCCTGGTTTGTTTCCTTGGCAAAGCTTTTGTCCTAAAATATTAATTCTACTTACAAGCTAGAAAATATCTCCCAAGATATTTAGAGCAAGAAAAACTGGTACAAAGCGACTCTTTTTACCCACTCGTGCCTCTTCCAAAAGCAGGGAAAAATAGACCTCAGCATCCTTAATGCTCTTGGCTTTCACTTCATCAAGGCTTTTCTGTTGAAACGCTCAATACTGTTGATATGAGAATTCTTGTGCTGGCAAGACAGTTTTCCTCTTTCAAGGGTTCATAAAATAGAGCTGTGCATTGAGAGGATCCTTATTCCTGTCCTACGTAGCCGAGCTTATTCCACTGGCAAGCTTGCTGAGGTCTAAAATCTTGGCCTCCCTTTTCCACCTCCAAGATATTTGCCATTACTTCAACTCCAAAGAACGAGACTTTTTTCCCCCCCATCTGTCCTGAACATGCTTTAAGAAATGGTTTGAGTCCTCCAGTAAGTCAGTTTAAGGGCATACGTGCAACCTGTGTATGCTCCCAGAGAAGCCAGCAGAGTCTGCGTGAAGCCTTCAGGTGGGTCAAGAACAACCCCGCTCAGTCTTCCTACCACCAAGAGGTTACTGGCTGTGGAGATGTAGGGCAGCCTTGCAGGAGTCCATGAAAGGCCAGGTTGAAAGCTCTTTACTCCTTCAGCTTCCTCACAGTTTCCTGATACCTGCCTTGGTCCTGTGGATTGGCATGATACCACTGAATTCCTGGCAACTTAGCGAGGACTTCAGAACCATTGTTTCCATTCCAGATGTCACTTCCTTAGAATGCATAGGTGGTCTAGAGCTGGTGTATATAATTCTGTATGCACAGAACTCCAGAATTGCCCAAAATTGCAACTCAGTTGCTCTCCTGTGATCTCTGGTTCTCAGGGGCCCTTAGCCCTTGTCAGAGAAATACGGATGGTGAGAAACAGATAACTTAATTACCTGGAAATTAAAGTTTCAGCCTCAGTGTTACCTAGCAATATGTGTATCAAAAGCATTTGTTTTAAAAGCCATTTGAAAGCATGGGAAGGTTGCCAGCTATTCAAATATTGTCACAGTTCTGATTTTTCTCCAGTTCCCCCGATAGGCACTCAGAAATGAGACCAGCCTTCCAAGGAGGAAAGACAGCTGGAATCAAGACACCTCCATTCATATATCCATAAAATATTCAAAGCAAAAAGCTGTACCTGACTTCCAATGGGGCATCTGGGTGCCCTCATTTCACATCAGGGAACAAGGACCTCCCTCCACTCTCCCTTGCCTGGAGGAAGCAGGTTTCTATTGAATCAGCTGGATGGGAGCCTTACAGACCCAGCTTTTGTAATAGGGAAGGTTGTCAGGGTGTCTCTAAGACACCTGCAAGATTGACCTAGGGGATTCTATTGTGTTTACTGTGGGTTTCTGCCACCTGGCCCTCATTGTGAAGGCTCAATCTCAAGGAAGACGGAAGCCCAGGAGGCCATGGTAATGCTTGATGGATTCACCCGTGAGCCCAAATCCATATTTTTCACCATCATTTCATAGATTTACCTGTCTGCTCCAGGCCTGTTATCTCTCTCCAAATTAACTCCTACTGAGTTATATTATAGAGCTCAGAAGATCTTGATCATGGGGTTTCTTCTATGTGTGTTTGTCCAAGAGAGAATCTTCTCATGCAGATGTGACTGCCCATGATAACTCATCCTGAGATGTTTACTTTTCTTTTCCTTGAAAATGTTCTCCATTTTAAACATCCTACATTCTCTTCTGTGGAAGCATCTTCAGAGCTGGACAGAATGAAATAGGAAATGAAGGATGACTGAGACTGAACAATGTGGAAGGTCAGAGGAAAGGGTAAATAACCTCCCAGACAGTTAGCCTTCCCCTTCTTTCCCACGATGGAGCAGCCCCTCTCACCAAAGTGACAAGAAAACTCTACTGCACAACCCTCTTGGCATTGTCCCACCGTTTCTAGCAATCCTCAAGCCACTGCCATAACAAACCTGCTCATTTGAGCTAAGCCCCCATGTTTGAGATGAAACACGGAAGTAGTTCATTAAACTTTTCTTAAATAAATTGTTTAGACTAAGTAGTTCTCTCCTTTCCTCCCCTTCTGTTGCCAGTCTATTGTTTATAGCCAGCATTCCAGGCTGCGTGTGATGAAAATGCTGATGTGTTTCCTGAGTACAGACCCAAGCTTTATCTCATCTTTCATTTAGGAAACTGGCTGCTTTATCATTTTATGCTTCTGCTGCTGCGTGCAATGTTTATTTTTCCCCTATTATTAACATTGTATAGGAGGATGTGCCCAGCCCCATCAGCTGTTAGTGGTATTGTGCATACCATACAACACCACCCCCAAAAAAATACCAGAAAAAAAAAATAAAAACCACCAGCAAAACCCAGAACAAAACATAGTGTGATAGTTTGGGGAAATCTACACACACAGTTCGCAAACCCCCTTGGATATTTGGGCCAGCCTCTGGGTAACAGTGTTTATGTTCTTCACACACTATCTTGACTATGGAGTTTGCTGGTAGTCTCTGCTTTTCTTTCCATTTCTCAATCAAAATCCACAGGATGTGGCAAGGAAAACTCCTACCCTTTGCACAGACTTAATGATGATCACCTAGTCAGCTGAAGCATCTGAAGTCCTCATAGTTAAAAATAACTGCTCTCCAGGTTTTCCTCTGTTTAAATTCCAGGGGAGACATTACTAAGCAGTGACTCACCTGACAGAACATGAAAGCAGCAAAGAGGACCAAGGGTTGCACATGAATCTTTGACAAGCTATTCTGGTCAATAACAAACTAATTGGAAAAGTCAGAGATATAGTCCATGATTTAGAGAAGCTATGTTTAAGAGAAAAAGAATCCTGAATTTCCGATAGGATTTTGATTTAAATCCAAAGAATGAACAAGTGGTTAGAAAAAGGAGGCAGATACTTTTTCTTTTGTCTACAGGAGATATCTCTTAGGCTGGTTCAAGTGCATTGATTTTTTTAATCAATTTTTGCAAAGCCTGTTTAATCTTTTACTTTAACTACTGAAAGAGATAAGTACTGGGAGAACAAAGGTACCACAGGTTTAGAAAGAGAATCAGCAAGGGTGGCAGGGGCCAAAAGCAATGGAATTAAAAGATGTCATTGCTGTGAATGTGTAAAATTGCCTGGTTTGGGCTATGTACTGCTGAGGATAGCTTCTAAATCTGAAATATTTTCACATCTGGTAGTCACCACAATTATTTTCAGTTCCTGCTTTTATCAGGTAGAATGGATTCATTGCATGCACAATGTGGATTGCCCCGGATTTCTGAAAGACCCCAAAAATAAGGTTATCATACATTCTTAATGTCAGGCAATTCAATTATATCCCAGTGATTCTATCAATTGTTGTTCTTGAACCACTTCTTCTTTTAACAGTAACAAGCATTTTAATAATAATAAACATCCTAATAACAAACGTTTTCACTCTGAACTTTACCTACAACCATAGAATACCCAGAAACTAAGTTATCAAATAATTCATTTTCTACATTGTATATCTACATTTGCTTTTGCTGACCTTCCTTTGGAAAGAATTATGTCCCCCAAATAATTTACATTTACCTAAACAGGAACAAAGGGGCCTGAGAAAAATATGGGCTGTCAAAATCCAGCTTGAAGTTAGACTTACCACTTAGGTCTGTTTCCTTTCCTCCCCACACCCAGTGGAATTTTCTTTCTCTAATTCAAACTTTTTCAGTTCCATTTAATGTTGCCTTTCTCAATACCTCACTTCCTCATTAATGCACAGAACAATGTACAGCTTCAAATGTTTGCCCCGTGGTGATCTGCAAAACTCACATAAGCAATGCCAGAGCTAAATTACGATCTCCAAGGCTTAGTTGTCTGAAACTTGGTCACGTGGATTCAATTTTCTGCATTTTCACAGACTTTTCATTATCAGCTTGCTGAATTTCAGACCACCTCAGTGTTACTGCATTCCCTGCAAGTTTCTCCCATCTCTGGCTGTATTTTGTTTACTCCATTTAAAATTAGTCTCTTACTAACTGTGACACTCATCTTAAGGCATCCAGTTTAGTTATTTTTGGATCAATAAAACCAGGCATACTGGAAGTGAGGCATACTAAGCCAAAATAGTTTGCAAAGATGAAGTCTGTAGACCTCTCTTCTCAC
>JANHFX010025906.1:47299-63914 GCA_027560015.1 Chloroceryle amazona
AACCAGGCATACTGGAAGTGAGGCATACTAAGCCAAAATAGTTTGCAAAGATGAAGTCTGTAGACCTCTCTTCTCACCAGGAGGCTGCTATCTCCTGCATGAGGCCCGTGCAGTACCAAAACAGGATCTGAACTACGCTGAATCTATATTCAGACTTAAACTCTATGCAGCTGCAGCACGGGGACATTCAGTTCATGTGCTTTAAGCCAAATTTCTGTTCTTCAAGTTCAGGGACTATCAGAGCATTAATGTCATCCTCGGTATATTCTCATGCAACATGCAGGTGTTATCTAAACTGTGGTATCTCTCTATAAGCTGAAAGAACTGTTTTCATGTTCTCCCCTCCCACTGGTCCCTTTCTTACTTCCCTTTCCCAGCAGCACAGCTTCACAGCCTCACACCTTGCGAGTGGTTTTGCATGGGAGGCAAGACTGCACTGGTGCCTGCAAGCGCAGGATGAGCACCATCTATCCATCCATCCATCCATCCATCCATCCATCCATCCCGCAGGAACTTAGGCAATCGTGCTCAGAAAGTCTCCTTCATATGAGGAACACTAGATGGCACACAACCACCGCTGTATTACTTTTTTCTTTTTTTTTTTTTTCTGATTCAGAAACCAAAAACTCGTTTCAAAACATCAGCCTGGAATGCGACTAAAGGACCCAGCAGAAAACACGAGTCTAAGTCCGCTATAAAAAAACCCACTGGGAAGATAACCTTTCCAATAAAACCTCACCCCGCTTCCTCCATCAGAATTATTTTTCTATTTATAACACTGCCTAACTTGGCAGCTTTGGAAAGTAGACAGAGATTTTATTTCACGGCTTGTTATGAAGCAGGAGAAGACTGTCATTTCAGTGCAATATAAAATAATCGAGTGGCGTGCAAAGTGAAGCCCACTTGGCTCGGCAACCTCTACAATTCCAAAGACAACTGCTGGGACAAGATTCAACTGATATAATAGCCTACCACATGGATTCTGTTAAAGGATCTGTGCTTCACTTTTAAAGTAAAATCAAGTAGTCCCGCTCTATATATTAATAACATTTTTTTCCTTGCCCTAAGAGATCTAAAAACCCAGGGAACCTGACACATTTTGCTATCCAAACTTTTTATGCTTTATTGTATCGGTGCTTAGCGTTGGTCTGGCTTCATCTTTGGGGGAAAAAGCATCCAACAAAAGCATCCTTTACATTCTGTTGCTCATAAAAACAGAGCATATAACAAGAAAAACCATTTATAGGATTCTTTGCATTTCATTTCCAAAACACTGAAGCAATCGGTTCTTGGTGCCACTTCACAGATGCATCACATGAGCATAAAATGGTTCAACTCTGTACATGGGTGAGGTTATGATTTAACCGAAAAGGTGTGAACTTTCAACTTCCTTCAGACTGCTAGTAACTGGCACGGCTTCTTTGGAAAATAGAACCACGTCCATGATTACCTGACAGAGGTCCAGTCTGAAATTCTCCTGAACTGGAAACTGTAAACACCAGTTTACTAGCAGAAGGGTGTAAATCCTTCCTTGCTTGTATTAATAGAAACTAGCCTATGGAGGGGTAGGAAAGGGAGGTTTGCCTCTGAATGCTTCCCCTTCTCCTCCTCAAGTGTGGGCTAGAGAGACCCAGTGACCCCTAGGAGGGGACTCTTCTGCGAAAGCAACCACAGAGCTGCAGAGTCAAGACCAGTATAAAGCATCCACCAGGTTGAGAGATGACTCATCCAGGGAGAAAGGACCTTCAGTGCTAACCAGAGCCCCTGGCAGATATGAGTGTTGAGTTGGTTCTTTTTACTTTCATTTCCGTTTGTGTATTTTTACGTGTTTTGCATTTCATGTTACCTCTTTCCAACCGCTTAAGTAAGTAATTTCATTTGGATTTAACTTGCTCTGGCTTGTGTCAAGGATAACTTCTGAGTAGCTGACTGAACCTTATGGCATTCCAGTCCTCCAGGGTGGCAAACCTGAAAAAATCAGGGACCTGGACACCCCTCCCCTGCTCCTCCTCTTTGCTTCATATAAGAAGACATGTTTCCAAATAGTTGCAGGGACCAGTCTGAGGTGGTAAAGTAGATGCCTTAGGAGAATAATTTATGCCTGCAAGTATTATTAACCTAGAAAGTTCTCTGGCATTAGGTAAAAAAAAAAAAGAGGAAGAGATGGGACAGATAAATTCATGGGATTTTTAAGGGTCAGGTAATAGTGGTTATGGGTACCTTATTTTTCAGTTGTAAATGAATCTCATTTCATACCAAACATTCCTGCCAGTTTGAGTTAAGTAATATCTGTCATGGTAAGAAAACTGCTGAAAATTTTTTAGAACTCTGTATATCCATATTCTGGTTTACAGGAAACACACTTCCAAAACGACTATCACAACGTTGTAAGTGTGTGTTGACAATGTGCTGTAACAACTGCATAGAATTAAGGGATGGAAAGGACCTATGTATATGTAAACAGTTCTCTCATCCTTTGTAAAGAGTCATAAATTTTTATGTTACTTGGAAGTGTATCTGCTAGTTCTGTGTTTGTTGCTTGAAAGGAATGGCATTTTTATTGGATTTGTTATTTATCCAGAAGATTTCATGTGAGATATTAGCTAAAGTTAAGCCGGCTATATATCCACTTCTGTGCTTCTTTCACCTCCGTAACACGCTGCAAATTGCTCATGAAATGCTCAGTTCTTCAGTAACAGATTTTTAATGGCATCACATGTATCAGCAAATTAATGAAGAATGATTGCAAGCTTCCTGACATGATGGGAACGGTTGAACGCACCCGTCCCAGGCACAAGGACAGAGACTGAGAAGCAATTTCAGAGGCTGTGTTCGGTACCAGTTAAATGTTAATCCAGCTCTAGCACCATCAGAGCTACACTAGTTCCTTAACATGATGTTGACCTGTTCCAGTTGTACTGGACTGATGGGAAATAAGTGAAATAACAAAGAGCCATTCCTTCACAAAGGCACTGAGGTCTCACAGTCAGATGCTTACCAGCCTGTCTGAAAATGCCCTTGGGGTCTACCTGCATCTTTAACACATACACACCTAAACACTTTCACTAGCATCCTATAGTAATTTTTGAAAATTAGTTTTAGGATGTTAGCATATATTTTAATAAAACTACACAGAAATCAACTGTCAATCAATATTTTCTACTAACATTTTCTCTAAGCGTATCTTATTATTCTACTCTTATTTTGTTCTAGCTACTGTATAAGAAAAAGTCAAAAACGTGACTTGGTCCCAGTCCAGAGGAAACAAGAGCAGATTGGGAACAGGAGTGCTGTGATCTAGGCTGTAAACTGGCAGCAGACTTCAGCCTACAAACTGCAAACACTAAAAGAACATGCAAGGGTTGCATCGGATTCCCCATCAGTTGAGGCTTTCAAGCAAAGAGTGAGAAGTTCTCTGAAGGATATGCTTTACTCAAACGGGCATTTATGCAAGGTTTGTGTTATGATGGAGATAAACTGGATGATCTCAAGGATCCCTTATGGCTGTACAGCCTGTGAATAAAGAGCCTCTTTCACTGTAACAGACTCGGTATTTCAGCCACTTCGGACCCAACGTGGTGTTAGCGGGACTGTTACAAAGCAGGAATTGTGTCAGATACTTCCAAGGACGAGAAGGCCCCTGCAGAACACAATGAGGGACAAGTGTGTGAAAGAAGTTCTTTCAATGCCCCATCAGGTCAGTTGTTTGGGCACAAAGCAATGCTGAGTAAAGCATTACAGTATCTTTGTTCTATCCTCACATTATGAATGCCTTTCATTGACATACCCAAGGACCCGTTAAACGGGATATTATGGCTCCACAAACACGAAGTCTTCCAAGATTTGTTTGTCATTTCATGTCATCCTTACTGTTTGTGGGGAAAGGAGGGAATGTAGAACGGAGCTGAACTTGGTTTACAAGAGAATCCTTCAGATACAGAAGCTGGGCTGAAAAGTGATTTGATTTTTAAAGGGCAAAAGAGAAATACTGACAGGTTGTTTGCTCTGAATTCCAACTTAGAGAAAAATTGCTCTGCTATGGCAATCTATCAGGTATTAGTGTTGTCCTGGTTTGAGATAATAGAATAATAGATAATAATAGATATAATAGAATAATAGATAATAGATAATAGAAGAGCTTGGTTATAAAAACCAATCATATCTAACAAAACAAAACAAGACACTTTGTTTCTTACTTTAAAAATGGAAACAATTTCGTGTATTTAATCTGCAACAACTGGATTTTTAGGAGGAGCTTGTAACAGCAACTATGATATCTGAAATAGTGACTGTTCAAGCCGACTTGTAATAGTTCAAGTTGGCTTCAAGAAACCCCAGTATGTCTTGACTGTAGCTTCTGCAGTATTTTTGGCTGATATGCAGATAAGCATAAAATAGCTCTGCCCCATCTACTTCAGATATTACAAGGAACGTAACCAGGACACCACAGAGCTCAACGCCAGTTAACCACAGAGCCTTCCTGGGCATGTACTGAAAACCATTCTGTGTTTCATTTGGCCATTTCTATAGAGCTATCAGTAACCAAGCTAATTTCAGTTGGAAGCCAGCTCAGGTTTCTTTTAATACTAGTTCCAGCAGCCACTGAAACACGGGCACACTCAGGGTAGCTGGTGATGAGATACAAAATAATTCTGAACAGAATAATTCTGAGCTGGAAGAGAGAAGAGTACATGCTCAACAGGAAAACTATTATGTCTTAGGATATTTATTAAAGGCTTAGAAGAGGGATAAACAGTACCTTTTGGAATTAAAACTATACTAATTTAGAATGGGTTGCATATCTACAGCTCAAGTAAATCACCAGTTATTTCTGGAATGTAAAAAATATTTCAAGTAGAAATACTTGCTCTCACAATCCATTCTCAAAACCCAAATTCTTGTCTTGTTTACCAGAGTAACTTTCAGGTCAAATGTGTCATTCAAAATTGTCCTTATTGGTGTCCTTCAAAAATAAGCATATTAGATATGTCCTTCTTGGTGTAGCTTAGCTTTATGGGTGTTTCTCTTCTTCAATAACATTAGAGATAAAGGCCAAAATCCTCAGTTCAGTGGGGCAAAAACAGAAGAGGACTAGTCCCAGTTCAGACTGGATTTTAAGCATGCATATTCTTTCTCTCTTCACCGCTTCTTTTTTTCCCCTCTTGCCAACAGCGCCCCACTACTTTACGAGTAAGAGTTTCCTCTCTATTTCTGCACCCTCATATGCTGCTGCTTCCCTGTAAACACCTTCAGGATTTTCAAAGTATTTTTCAACTTAAGCTGGGAGAATGCATCGAACTGAACACATGGTGGGGAGGATAATGTGAAAGAAGAAATAGAAAAGGAAGTAAGAGAGAAAGAGATGGGAGGATATGGAAACACTAAGAGCAGGTATAAGTGAAATGAAGAAAATTGAAAAAAAGGGCATGAATAAACAAAAGAATGAGCAGAGTGGTGAACAGCAAAGTAGAAGCAGAAGTGAGGTTCTACTGCTTCCCACCATTTCTGGATACTGGTCAATGGAATCTGATATCCATTATTAGGAGGAAAATAAAACCAGATAATTCCTCCAAATCTAGCTGGTACTGTCATATGATGTAGAGAAATCCTCCAAACCCTGATGCTACATTGGCAGCTAAACAGAAGAAAAACTGTCCCTCTGCATATGGAGTTCTAACATGGTTTTAGTGAGTAACTAAGGAGTATAGCTGCGAGCACAGAGCTTAAGGAAACTCATACTATACAATGTCTCATCTTAGGGTCATCATCTTGGCATCTCATCTTGTCTGCAGCTTGGGATGCAGCTTCATCTCCAACACCCTGTGCATTTCTGATCCCTCAATGAACACTGGAATGGTTATGTGTCCCACAATTCATGTAAGACTGTCTTAGAAGACAGGACAGAGATTGTTACTGATCTTACATCTTCATCTCAGCAGCGCAGACCTCATATAGGTTCAGATATGTTCCCTGAGTAAATTCTGGGGTTGAGATATTCCAGTCACAGTTTTTAAAAATAGAAAACCTAAATTTTCTGTACATGAGAAAGTAAGTGCCCAAAACTAAAATAATATGTCCCCGAGCAGTTTTCTGTTCAGCATCTGTACGTAACTCCCATAACAACACGGCAAGCATAGGTTTGGGGCTTGTTTCTGTTGTGCTCTTCTGTAATCATCTGGTTTGAGAAAGCTTCTCATTTTCCTAGAAAGTGACTAGAAGGCCAAGCCACAAACATTTTCAACAGTCAATCTTTTTCAAGCAAGCTACTAAAAAAAAAAAAAAAATAAAAAATAAAATTAAGGGGAAGGGCAGTTTCTCCTCTACTCACAGATCAGGTTAGTCAGGCAGACAAGTCCTTTCTAGTAGCAGGTAAGGGTGTCTGAACATGCACTAGCAACCTGTGCACCAGATCCTGGGCTGGTGAGCACTCTTCAAAGCCCTGCCCTGCCTCTCTCTTTCACTGGTATTTAGGGCAATATCTCTGTCATTTCTTAGAAGAGCACAAAGGCATTGAATGGGACAGTTGCAGCTGATGGGTGTTTTCCATCAGCAATTGAGTCTGTCAGAGAGCCAGGTAAACCCGCTGAACACCCAGGGCTGTGCTACCTACAAGCTCAGTGGATGCAAGCTGAGCCTTTCATCATACAGACCAGATTCTGCAGCCAGATCTGCAGCTCTGCAGAGCCCTCCAGGCTCTGGATTTCCATTGTGCTGTGTCTCCAGGGTTCACCTCTACAGGATCAGGGCCCTAGGCTGTAATTCTCTCAGGGCATGGATGGTGCCTTCCTTTTAGTTTCCTTTTCTGTCCGTAGCCTGCCATCACATAAATGATGCCAATAACAAATGTGTTTCTTCCTAGACAATTTCAGTCACAACTCTTGGGTCATCTTTTCCAGCCTTCTATTGCAGGCTTCCATCCAGAGTATTCCACAGGACTCTGTAAATGATGAGGCATAAGGGTTTTATTTCTGGAGTTTCTTCTACAAAGCAGTAAACTTGGGAATCATTTTCCTTGTATTTGTCCAAAAATGTGGGTTTGCTCTATTTTAGTTATTCTCAAGTCTAGCATAAGTTCTTGGATACTCCTAGAAAATTCTTCTCCTTCCTTGATGTCAGTCAGTGCCCTTTGAATATTTTTCTCACATAGATTGTAATAAAAACTCTGTAGAGGGACAGAAATCTCTTCAGAAAGAAAGAGAAGTGCCTACAGATTTTACAAAAATGGGCAGAGGAGAGAAATCTGTCAAATCTCACAGAGGGAAAGGCTGTGAGATCAGCTGATGTCCTGGTGGGCAGCAGAAAATGCATTTGGAAGCAAATCTACAGGAAGAGGAAATATGTTATTGCTCGACAGCAGAAGAGGCTTCAATGAGTCTTTGTCCTTGGACACAAAAAATGTCAGAATGATTATACCACAGACACTTAATCTATTGCTGTGTCTCCAGCAATGATCAATAGCCTCTCAAAGAACCGGAGCAAGCAGACACTGATATTTCTTGAGTGGTGAGACACTGGAACATGTTGCCCAGGGAAGCTGTGGATGCTCCATCACTGGATGTGTACAAGGTCAGGCTGGATGGGGCTTTGCTCAACCTGCTCTGGTGGGAAGTGTCCCTGCCCATGGCAGGGGGGTTGGAACGAGATGATCTTTATGGTGCCTTTCAACCCAAACCATTTTATGATTTCCTCAGAAGTCTTGCTCCAGAGCCATGTAGCCCAGCATCCAAGTTCCTGTTCCTACCGCCAGCAGGGAAAGGATGCTGACAAGCTCCAGTGAGCCAATAGCTGCATCACAATTTTTATGAAGGGACAGAAAAGCAAATATCTGCTTAAAAGCTCTGTTAAAATTGTTATTTAAGCTAAAATTAAACCCAGGTCATAGTAAAAGTTATTATCTCCTATCTCTGTGTTTGGTGCCATAGCAAAAGTAAAGGAATTTGAGCTAAAGCTCATTAGAAGATTACATCTGCAAACAAGTTTTGCCAAAAAAAAGCTCTGCATTGTTGAATGTGAAATGTTCTGGCTGGAACAGTTTTTACTTGGCAGGCTTTTGCCAAAGCCAAAGCTTCTGAGGAAGCCCAGCAGATGTGGGCTGGACAACATGGGAGGCAGCAGAGCTTTATACCCCTGTGGTCAGGTACAGCTCTGAGCTGGGTGACAGGCAGGTCCAGCAACTTGTGACTCAACAAAATGATTTCAGACTAAGGTGGGGAAATAAAAAAAAAGAAAAAAAAAAGAAAAGAAAAAAAGGTGTGTTTGAGTTGGATTTTTTTTAATAGATACCCAGCAGATGGAAAATCTTCTTTATAATCTGTTGTGGCCAACTCAGCTGACGCTGTCTCAGAACTGATGTACATCTCCCCACTGCTGGACTCAATTTAGCACAGTGATGAAGACTACTAACATTTCAGGTCTGTTGGTACTATTTCAGTTTTGAGAAAACTATGGGAGGAACATTTTTCCTTTCTTCCTGCCCAAGAAAACAAGAGACAGGAGGAGAGTCTAATGCCAGCAGTGCCTTTTCCCTACTCTCCAGTAGAGGATTTGTGTCTCTGTATACTAAATGTAGGTAATTTTAATTCTCTAAAAAGTGGCTACTTCATTTTTTCTAATTATTTGTGTGTGAAAAATTCTGACTTGTTTTAATGAAATCCAATTTTAAAACTATTTTGGCAAGGTTTACTGGAAAAAAGAATCACAGCATAACCGCTCAGTTAAGAGTGTTAAAGTGAGACAATCCTACATGAAGCAATGCTGCCCTGCCTTGCAGAATTATTACCCAGAGGAAAAGCACACCACACCTATTGTACAGTTTCTATCTTCAGAAGCCTGTGCCAGGACCTTTAGGGTGTTGTTTTCCTTCACTGTCTATACAAGTGAGTGACAGGAAAATTAAGAAACTAGTTGTGTATTATCAAACCAGAAAATTAAACCAAAATATAACACCAAAAAAAGAAGTTATTTAATGTAAAAAAAAACTACAACCAAACCAAAACAACAAAAACACCCCACACAACACTTTTGTCATGTGGAATATAATTGTTCTGTCTCTGCATTTTTAATTTTTGTTCTTTATGCTGCTATTACATTAAAAATATACTTTGTCTAGGATACCTCTCTCTGGCAGAGAGCTCGACATTTAGGAGCTCAGAAGAAAATGAGGCCAGCACTTGCAAAAAACCAGCTGCTCAGGATATCTTGCAAAACCAAACCCATGCTTGATTTCGACTAATTTCCCTTTTCAGTATTGCAATTTTTAGGTCAGTCTATGAGGTCAAAGGACTTCCAGCCTAAAGGGGTTTACCAAAGTGTTACAAGCAAAGTGGTAATTTTGATGGTCATCATTCTGGGTAAAGTTCATGGAGTTGTAAATGACCTAATCAAGATTCTCTGCACAGTAGAAATGTGAAGGGAAAGACTTGTAAGTCTGTCAGGGAGAGGAGGAAACTGCTGGATATACACTTTAAAAGAACCAGTGGTTACGATAGAGACGTGAATGAGGACAACAGCTGGAAACAGAGCTGACACCCCCCATTTTCCATGGAGTTTCCACCAAGCCCTATTATTTATTTAGAAGCTATTTTCCAGGAAAACAGCCAGCCAGCCTACAAAAGTGTTTTCAAGAAAATAATTTTCAAGGGAAGGTGGAAGAACAGAAAAAGTAATCCCTAGATCCCAGGTGGCAAGGTGTTTCTTTTGGGTTATCCAATCTGCACGTTGGAATAATCATTCCAAGTTCATGGTGTTCTGTTAAAAAGCAGTAGAAATACAATATTGCTGCTTTGTACAGTCAAATTATATTTCTACACTATCTGCTCATTTTTCAGTCCAGTTTAATATGGAAGTGTTTTCATCCTATCACTAGAAACAGGTATATGTTTGTATGCCACATATTGTTTGGACCCTTCAGTGGGTTTCCAGTAAATGCAGAAAGAGACAAAATGTGAATATTTTTGGTTGCCTGATGAGTAGTTTTTTACAGAAAAATGCATCTTGAACGACCAAATGTTTTTGTTTGCATTTTTTTTCTGTTTATTTGGTTTTGGTTCTTTTTGTTTGTTTTGCTTTGTGATTTGGGGGGAAGGATTTGGGAGGGGTGGTTTTTGGGTGTGGGTTTTTTTGGTTGGTTGGTTGGTTTGGTCAGTTTCTTTTTTTTTTGTTGCTTTGGTTTTGTTTTAATTATGCTTTTTAAAGGATGCCTTTCTTCCTTCCCTGCCCTCAGATCTACTCAGACAGAGTTTTAGTCCCAGCTGCTTTTGACCAGTGCTCTGAAAGGCTGGTCCAAAGCCAGAGGTTGAACAAGGGATGGTGCAGCATGAGAGAAGACCTCAATGAGACAAAAGATTTGGCCAGCACCACCAGTATCCAAGAGGACCACAGTAACTGAGTGGCTGGGAAAGCACTCGAGCAGAGGCACCATGCTTTGGGCAGCCAGAGACAGACTGAGGCTGATGGTTGGCAGCGTGAGATGAGCGTTTGTGTGGAGGCTGACCTGGGGTGGGGACATGGGGCACCCGGAGTAGAAAAAGGGTTGTGAAACAAATGGCTTTGACGGTCATCACAGGACACTTCCTCCCAAAATAACTCAAACCAGGGAGCTAAAGTGAGGAAAATGGCGTAAGCACAGGACTGCTGCAGTATGCCAGCAGCACAGCATCATCCTTCATGCTGTCAGAAACATGTTGCAGCAACCATAAACACAGCAGTCTGCATGCTGCTGCCCAAAGACCCCCTGGGAGAAGGGAAGAACAATTTAGTGGCACAATAAGTTGGTATCAAATTGAAATGTTACCATTTAAAAAGCATGGAAATCATAGGGATACATATGCTCAGCAGAACGTGCTTCACTAGTCTCTCTCAAACTCACATGCTCGGTAAGGTTCATGTTTTCCCTAAAACTCTTTCATGGTGGCATCAGTTAGAGCAGTTATCTACCCAAAATCCAGTGTGACAAATCTTACTTACATCTAGAATAGAAATTTAGAAAAATAGAATAGAAAATGAATAGAATAGAATAGAATAGAATAATAGACAAACACTAGACTAGACTAGACTAGAATAATAGAATAGACAAATAGAATAGAATGGAATAGAATGGAAGGAAAAGGGAGAAGAGAAGAGAAGAGAAGAGAAGAGAAGAGAAGAGAAGAGAAGAGAAGAGAAGAGAAATAGACAAATCTTACATATTTCTAGAATAGTTTCATACCCAGTGGGGTAGGAAACATGGGAACTTAAATGCTGATATGAAACACGTCACTCTTCTCAGAGAATGTAGTAACAATGCTACTAAAGAAATGAACTATTTTTTTTGTCCTGCATTGAGCCTGTAACATTTAGACTATAAAGTTTTAAGAAATAATTACATAGCTACTTATTTAGATTAGTTATTTAAATGTTCTGGATCAATACTAAAGCCAGGGAATACAGATAGTTGCCACTCTGATAGAGTTTAAAACAGAAGCTTTTTTAATGCAGAAGAGCAAATGGTTGTTTCCTAAAAGAGGATGAGAACAGAAAACTTTAAAATCTTTATAAATGGTATATAAATGTTTCTAAATGTATGTATGTATACATACACACATAAAAAGAACAAAGTTTAGATTCCATTCACACAATAATTAATCCACCTCTATTCCCTCACTTCCAAGAAATGTGAAACCAGACAATTCTGTCTTTTATTTACCACTATTATTGTGTAGTGTGGTGGATGAGACCTCTTCTGTCATATAGCAGATCATTTAATACAACTGTCCTGAGCTTTCCTTTTAGACATAAATTATGTTGAAATAGGTGCCTAGATGTTACTTTGCTTCTTGCACTTGTCCATCCATCATACTTCCCCCTCCAGTGATCAAAAGGCTACATCAGATTTCAAGTACTGCAGAGTGGAACTGTAACAAACAACTATTTCTGAGTGCCAAAAATACGCAATTAGATCATAATTGAATATTTCTTTTACTAGGTGATTCAATAATTGCTATGAAAAGAGAAAATCATAAAAAAATACTTAGTGACAAAATGTTCTGTTAAATTAGCTCATTTTTCTGTATTCCGAGGAAAAAAAATACTGCCACAAATACCTCAGTGCTCTTAAGATAGTAAGTCCAGTAAGAAAAAGAGTGAGGTGAGACAAGCTCAGTATCAGTGCTGGGTCACTTGGTTAGACTCCAACAACTGAATCAGAGCAAACCTTCTGTTGCAGGTTGTGTCACAAGCAAGTCTGGACCTTTTCCCACCAGTGAATCGAGTTTCTGTTTGCACTTGGAAGTCAAGGCTCTTCCTGAGTATGACTGAATTGAAAATGTCCAGGTAACAAGAATGACAACCCTCATTTTCACTTCAGTCCTGTCCTTTCCCAAGAAAAGATAGAGGGCTGCACACAAACAATTCCCCACTTGTATTCCGTTTACCTCCACTAAAAAGGACACGGTGTAACAGATTAAATAGTTACAGAAGCACCCAAGGGCTGCCTGGTATAAAATAAAATGTTAAATAAGGGAAAACAAACAAGTCACTTGAAAGCCTGAAACATTTTGTATAAATAACCTGTGATGCTATCCAGAATCAGCTGAGCTGTAGGCATCGTTTGCCCAACCATGAGTCAGCTCAAGTCAAGTTCAGTGTACTTTTATGGTACTATCATAGTCAGAAAACACAACGCTCGGCAGCATGGAAGCTGTCTCTGAATTATGGGACAAGTATTTGGTGAGAAGGCATTCTCTACTATAAACTGGCAATGAAATGAGTGGAATAAATAAAATGCCAGCATACTTAACATTTCCACCTCTTTATTTTTAGCCCAAGGAGGAGACTGAAATCAGGGCATCAAATGAAAGGCAAATCACATGCTCCTAAAGCCAAACAATTTGAAATTCTTCGTCAACTGCTCCTTTTGCACAGCAATTCTCCCACTGTGCAAAGCACCACTCTGGCAACATGGATTCAGTAAACAGGGAATGCTTCCAGCTGTTTGTGTCCCTCCCACTCCCAGTATGCATAACATCCTGGCTGGTAGAAGTTATATTTGTGTTTAAACATGATAAGACTGATTTATATTAGGGGAATGTTTCTGATCAATCATTCGTGCTGAAGAGCCAGTGACTAAGTGGAAATGCTTCACAGAGAGCACTGCTGAATAAGAACTGAGTAAGAAGTTTATAAAACCTCAGGACGTGGCCAACAGTCTCTAATCTACTGAGAAGACATCATGCAACTTCCTGCAGATGCTTACACTGGGCACATACACATTGCTTCCAGTACCCAGCAGAGTTCCAGTGTTCATATTATGGAACATACAAGGTACGGAGGGTTTGTCCCGACTTTGACAATGAAAAATTAGCTGCCAAGTGCAAACTGATTATTACAGTCAACGGAGAGAGGTATGAGACTTTTCAGACAGTTATCTTCAGGCAGCATGAATCACTCTGTCCACTGACTGTGGTATCAGCCTAGAAACTAATTAGCTGCCTCTGGCTGAGATAGATCCCACTGAAAGTCTGGCGCTGTCTGCTTGTAGGATGGATCGTTGGCTGATGTTCTTTGTCACACTATCAATAGCTATCAGTCCAGTGGAGCTATGGAAACCAGCAGAGGCAAAGATCTGCTCCTAGGTCTTTGCTGAGTTTATAATCCAGTGGCCTGAGTACAACAGATCTGTTCTTGAAGACTCCTTGCAGAATAGTTTGATACTGCAAAAAGAAATTTGTACACCTGTAAAACATTTTTCCTTTGATATTTGAAAAAATAATGGAGAAAAAAAAATTTAAAATAAAGTGTCCATTTTTTACATTGTTTTCATTAAAAAAAAGTAAAATGAGATGAGGTTTTTTTTGATAAAAAGGCCACATTATTTTTTAAAAGACCTATGTTGTTTGGAATGTCATAAGGTTTAAAATTAATAAAATAGATATGTTTCAAAGCTAGTTTAATATTTACTATTAATCATGGCTTTTAAACTTACTATGTCAAACTTACAATGGCACAGGCCAATTTAATTTAGGGTCCACATGTCATCTCAGTGTTATGGCAGCTGAAAGAATTATTTAAATTGAATAGCATCTTCTTTTGACAATGTAAACATTGCAGTACTTTATTTCGAGGTGCTAGAAAACATATTAATGTTCCCCTAGAAATGTCCCTGTAAACCTACAAAACTAATTTGTATTACTGCCCTCAGACAAGGCCAAATTTCTGTTTATAAGCCCCTTTTCTCTATTATGCAGCTTTGCTATATCGGGCATCTAAGGAAATCATCTTCCTGAAGTTGCATGTTTCCCTGGAAAGCAAAAATAGACCCATCATTTCCAATACTATAAAACTAAGACACAAAAAATGAAGATGAAACAATTCCTCCAACTTCCCATCCTTGGGCCAGAGGCCTTGGAGCCATCAGTGGTATCATTGGCCTTTCTGATGGCAGCTCAGCAAAGCAGGTTGCTTCACGAGATTGGACTACCTCAGCCTACGTGTACTTGGCAGAAACTTATAAGGACTTGACATTTTCCAAAGTTTTATCTATAGCAAGCAGAGTCCAGTTTGGAAAGGCAGAGTTTTCTTGGAACCTGCAGGTCCATCTGCAGAGGACACTGTGTGACTCAACTGCCCTCAAAATTTATCATTCTTGAAGGGGAATTGGGAACAGACCAGTGCAGCTGGAACATGTAAGCACAGTGGCATAGGTTCCACCAGTGAAAGGGACAGCTCAAAGTCCACGCTGTGGACCACAACAAGGGGATTATTCAAAGCAGATGAGGAAATCTGGAAGGTCACAGATGGACATAAGGAAAAGGAAGGACAGGGCAAGATGGAAGATGGATCATCTAGGGAACAAGATTTTCTGCAATATAGGTACTAGCCAAGTGAAGAGAAGGAAGATTGACATTGACTAGTTTGAAGACAGCTACAGCAGAAAGGCAATGCCACATATTCAAGTATGTGGTTGCAGAAAATACCACAAATCCTGAAGAAGCTGTGAGGCGAAAGACTGAAAGCCAAATGCCTTTCCACTGCTTGAACAATAGAACACCCAGCATGGCCTATGTCTGTATTATCCTTATAGTAAATTTAAAATCTTTTGAACTAAACTGATAAATTCATCACCTTGTGATGTTCCACCTTGTTCTTTTTGCACATTTCTCAAAATTGCTTGTGAATCTTTCCATTATCCATTAGTCCATGGACAATGATCTTTTCACTTCCATTTGCTGCTGGTTCATTACACCCAGCTGAAATAAGAATGGAATTTTGTGTTTCTAGCAGTTATACTGTCAGCTGGAGACAGAATATCCTCCTGCCAGGGGTACCAGTGAATTACAATAGTTCATAGAACCATTAAGGTTGGAAACGACCTTCAAGATCATCAAGTCCAACCATCTACTAAACATTATCATGCCCACTAAACCATGTCCTGAAGCGCCACATCTGGATGTTTTTTAGCACCTTCAGGGACGGTGATTCCACCACCTCCCTGGGCAGCTCCCAGTTCTTACTGTAGTTTCACACCCAGGATTTAATTAATGATGTATTTCATTTAAGACCCTGAACCTGCAGACTGAGAAATGGAATTATTCTCTCGATGAGCCCTGTGACTTACAGAGTTTACTGTTGTAAACCACTGCAACTGCTGGCAGAGTCACAAAGAAGTGAAAAAATCCTGGGTGAATGTCATAAAGAAGGGGAAAAAAAAGCTGGGTGGATATGACAACAGAAAGTCGGAATTGCTTTGTATTAACCTCTGCTTAGATGACAGTTGGATAAATCAATATTCAAGCAAAACTGCTATTAAGGTCCAGACATAACCTCTCAAGAATAAGAAAATTTATGACACTTGTGTAGAAAGAGGACAATACATGGGGATTGTTGTGAGTGCACAAAAGATTTGGGCTGTAAATCACTGGCATCTTCATCCAAACATGGGTGCAGCCAAAGCATTTAGATGAGTCCAGGAAATGGAAAAACAAAATAAAACCAAAACACGGAAACAACAACAACAAAAAACACTCACAAAACACAGCCAAACCAAATCCAAACAAACAAAAGACAAGAAGAAGAAGAAGAAACACAATCATGAGAATACGTCCAGGTGTGTAGCAATGGGGAGGATAAATTGGGGGTTTCAGAACTGTCTCAATAGAGGACTTTCTTCTCCCTGACAGAAATAGTATTATAAAAATACTATGGTCTGCCTTTTTTTGCCATTGTTTTCTATTAGAACAGCCAATCTCTTTATACAATAGTGATTCTGTTTGCCCAGATCTCCTTCCCCAGAGCTACCATTTCTATTTATTTCCTTCAGACTTTGTCTTATTTCTGTCCTTCTAGTCTTGCTTAAAATCTGGTGGTTTGCACATAGCTCTTCTTTCCTCTGTCCACCAGTGAATGTAAAAAATGGCCTTACTCCTGCTGTCATGACACAAAGACTCTCGCTGCCAGTAGGTTGTTCCTCTCTCCTACTCTTTCTGCAGCAGATGATATAGTTAAGTTCAACAAGGATAAGTGTAGAGTCCTACACCTGGGGAGGAACAACACCATGTACTGGTGCAGGTGAGGGGTAGACCAGCTGAAAAGCAGCTCTGCAGAGAGGGATCTTGGTGTCCTGATGGACAATAAGTTCTCC
>JANHFX010025907.1:0-21460 GCA_027560015.1 Chloroceryle amazona
CTCGAAGTCGCCCTCCTCTCGTAGCCGCTCCGCTGGGCGGGCCACTGGGCGGCACCGGGTTCCGTCCTCGGTTCCAGCTTCTGCTGCCCGGGCTCCCTTTCGCTTCCCCCACCCTGCGACTTGCAGAGGGGGGATTTTCCAAGTGGGTCTCCCCTCGCCACAGCGTCAGAGCCGCGGGCCTGGCCTCTGCACTTTGTTCGTCCCGCTGTCTGGCGGGGATGCCCAAGTGTGGCCGCAGGTGTGCATGCCCCTGCGGGGCTCATGGCAGCAGGGACAGTGTGGCAGTAACGGCAGGAACTGCTGAGCCTTCGCCAGCCTCTCTTGACATTGCTGTATGGCATCTGCTCTCGTTCTGTGGCAACCTAGCTGAAAGTTAGCACATAGGTGCTTACTCGCACTCTGCTTCCAAATGCTCCAGAGCATATGTCACAGAAGCTCGGTGCTTCCTTGATTCTAGGTGCTAACAAACAGCTCCATCACCAATGGCGTGGGTGAACCAACCGGGGCTCCTCAATTGTCTCAAAGGATGAACCTCAGCTTCCAATGTACAAACAAAGGACTGGAAGCACCTTTCACTGTCACTCCTGTCTTCTGCTAGTGCAAGAACAAGAATCTACCTGCTTGACCAGCAAATGTCCTTAGGCTGAACAACGAGAAAAGCTAGAGGATTAGACATGCTGCATAACCCTCTGTACCTACTGTCCAGTGAGTTGCATGCACAGGCGACAGAAAATGGGAGTGCTGCAACCTACGGTACAAGTGGAGTGTGTCCCTTAGGACTGAAAGGAAAACATCAAAACTCAGGGACTTAAAATTCACAAATACTTCTGTGATAACACAGTGCAGACCTTTCGGCTTCTGCTGCCAGAGTAACCCCCTGTGGTTTGATGTGTGAGCTTCACGTTACATGCGCTGTATAGTGACAGTGATTCTTTCATATAAAGCACTGGTATGCATACAAAAGCACAGATGCACATTAGGCACACGATAAAATGTATAAAGTTCTGCCTAAAAGAAGTACCATCAGCAGAGGGCTGGTTTGCACACAACCCGGCCTTTCCTAGCAGTTCTGTATACATGCAGAATAGCACAAATACCTGCTTCTTCCCATACAGCATAGTTTTTGTCTTAATCCTCTCTGTGGGGGTTTCTAGACACCAATTACAACAGACCTCTCTCCTTCCAACTCCCCTACCCTCCCTCTTCCCCTCCCATCCTCACCCCCAGCCGGATTTGAAAGAAAATTGACTTCTGGAGAAATCACAGGTGCTCAGCTCCTCTTGGAATCTGGTCCTGAGTCAGTTCAGTAGTAAATTTTTGCACATATCTGTTCCTTTCTTCATCGTTTTAGTACTATGAGGAGCATCTGGCCCCTAGAAAGAAGCAGTGGGACCGTACCATTGCACCAGGGTCGGGAGAGAGGTTAACTAGATGCTTTATTCAATAGCTGCAGAAACACTTCCTCCCCTTTATGGTAATGGAATATTCCCCTCAAAACCTCCTCCTCCTCCTCCTCCTCCTCCTTGTGGAATGAAAGCCAAGCATGAGTGAGCTGCTACTGTGAATGGAGAAGTTTGAGAAAAGTTCCTGTGCTACAGGGAGGCAGGCATGCACATGCCACATCCCAACCCTGTTTGAAATCTCACTTGGTGGAATGCGAGACAACAGGCAATCCTCTGCTAGGGATTAATTTTAAGACTGGGATTAAATGTTCTTTTTCTGATGTTGCAGTATTTTGCAATGTGTACATTTATATCTGAAAAAAATTTTAAATTTTCTGAAACCTTCCTCTACTAGGCAGATTATCAGATCATACCAGAAAAACTCACCCCTCTCAAAATGTAAACAATCGCAGCCCAGACCTTATAGAAATGGAGAGACAAAAGCTCCATCCCAGACTAGCACGGACGGATTGGTTTCTCAGGTCAGTCTTAAAGCATGAGTGGTCTCCAAAGTGGGGTGCATGCACCCCAAGGGCTGTGCAAGTCTACCCATTGGAGTGCAGGAAGATGCTGTTAGAACTTCAGTTGTACCTTTACATAATTTATAAATAATACATGTGTATTTTGGCTGCATGCTAAAGTTTTTTACCAATAGGGTTACGTTGTCAAAAATGTTTGGAGCCCACTGACATAGACAATCGTGTGCTCCAAACTGCATAGACAAACACTCATTTTAAAGACACAGAAATTCACCCAGGAGCTTGTTACAAATATCCAGACACACAAACAGATCTCATGATATTTAAAGCAAAATAAGAAGGTGCAGTTATTAAAACAATGGTCAGAATAGCAAAGCATAATCATAAATAATCTCCTCACTGTGTGAAACGTGTTAGGTCTTGAAGAGAAAAGAGTTAGAATGTGTAAGGCAGACCACACAAACCAAAGAGAAGAAAACAACTCATGAGAGAATAGCTGAGGAGGATAAAAGGGAGGGGTGAGGCTAAGAAAAGGGGAATAGTGTTTCAAAGGAAAAAGAGAAAAAAAGAGGGTAAGAGCGAGAGAGGTGAGAGACAGAAGTAGAGAAAGCAAGATGCACACAAAGTAAATATAAAAGACAGACAAGGAAAGAAAGGGTTGTGAAAAAGAAAGGGAGGAGCTAGGAATGGCAAATAGAATAGCAGGCAGAAGAAAGAGTAAGGAGGGTACTATTTATACATGAAAGAACATGTTTGACAAGCAGTTTTGAAGCAGAACTATTTCAGTGGATAAAATCTTCAAGAAGAATTTTTTTTTTTTTCAAGGGCAGATTTATCACTTCAAAAGTCTAAACCAGCACATTTTCCTTCACAGATTTCTGAAGAGTGATCGTATAGATCAGTACCTGAAAAACTGAAAATACCCTCTTGGATACCATATATTATGGCCTTGTTTTGTTTGTTGATGTATTTGGCTAAATACAAAGGTATTTTCTCCCAGTGAAAGCCCTGCATAGAAAGAGATAAATGAACAGAATTTAGGGAAGCTCGGAAGTGTAAAAGGGCTAAGGGACAGCCCAAGATGGAACATGAAAGACCAGACCCTGCAGCTTCACAGTCCCTACACCGGCTCTCGGTAGCCAATACTATACAAGCATGCTTTTTGGTTCTTGTTTATTTTTAAATCTTTATTACAAATAATGAGATTTTCTACAAGCAAGGAGGCTTGTTATGGTTTTCAGTCCTCCCTTGGAATAAGCAATGTGTTTCTGTTTACTGAGCAGACTTGTTCTCTGCTCTATTCCTTCTTTCACTTCTGCTTAGAGAATTGTTTCCTGAACATTAATGGAAATAAATCTTAACCAGAGAGGGAGAAAACCCCAATATATATTAGATGTATATTCACCTGCATTTTTAATCACCATTTTTACTATGCATGTGTATCAGTTGTTAGGAAAATTCCCTTCCTTAACCATTATATCAACCAGTATAGCAGTGCATTGGTTTTGTTAATATATTATTTTCACATTATACACTGAACTTTCACGAGGTAGTCAAGTTTTACTGAAGGCATTGCTATTGTTCCTGCTTATATTAAAGAAACTAAAGGAGAGTCCAGTCCTGGAAATAAGGACTTTCCTTCCCAGAAGCTTGCTTTGTCTGTGAAGGATAAAGGATACCCCTGGACAACCATAATGCCAGCATCCTAGACCACATCTCTGGACACACAACATCCCCATCCCCACCACCTCCCCAGCATCATCTGGCATCATAGGTAAGTAACTATAGCAAGACTGACTCCAGGGACAACTGGATCAATGGACAAGCAGCAAAAATGCAGCAAAAATAGTTGCCTCACAGAGTTTTACTATGTTTAGTAATGAATAGTGTGGGTGTAGTACCTGAACGTTTGAAGGGTGTAAGAATTATGTGTAAAAAACCAATTTGGCTGGGACACGTCATGCACATGAATTAATATTTACCCTCATAATTCTATACTTTGCATCCTAACGTCTCCCCAGAGTTGGCACAGGCCAACTGCAAATTCTACAGACAGTCTCAAAGGGGAAGAAACTGCTACACTTGTACCTGTTCAGTGGAGCTACAGTTTAAATGTCTGTTTATCTCTCCATTTTCTAGCAGTCTGCTTATACAGCCCAAGTGTTTTGACACAGCACACAGATTGACTGCCAGTGTTCATAACCCTAACAACCAAAAGGAAAACCAGTCTTTTATGCTGTGGATCAGGATTTAGGTAACATTTAAAAGAAGTAGCTGCCTATGAATCCATGACTGGTTTTACAATAGGCCTAGTTCCATGCTGAGCCTGGGCACTTTGGGTATATTTAGTCAATTCTGCATAGACCTGCAATCCAGCTGTGGAAGTTCAATACTGGCTGCTAGCTTTTTACCTGAATGCCCAGACCTTGTAGTTTAATTTGAAGCTTACTGTGATATGAGACACTACAGAGTTTCTGAAGCTGCCAAAGGGGGTCAAAATAAAATTTGTGAGCCCTGCAGCCATGGAATGGAAATGTGCAGCCATAAATAAGAGATGTATATTTCTCTTGTGCGTGTTGTTACTCAAGTCTTGTGAACTCTCTAGAAAGTATGACTGTTTAGGTATATATCTTATAAAGGTATATATATCTTTTACAATCTTCTCTGTATTCTATCAAGCACCTGAGACTAAACTTTTCTATCTGCTGATCTCCTTGTTGATCCAGGTAGAAAAATAAGGATACTAAGATACTGGAGTTGAAAGGCAGAATGGTGAAGGTTAAACACTCTCAAAAGCTGGAAGGGAACGGAGCTGAGCTTCTGTAGGAGTTTGTAAGGTGCTAACGGACTGTTTCTCTTTGCCTCCTACACTGGGCATCTTGCACCACCCTGTGTCAAAGTCCAGGGTCTCTGAGCCTGCTCAAGGTTGTAGTAAGGTTATAACAGTATGGAATTATATAAATGACTGCAGTTTCTGTTTAGCTCTTGGCTGATAAATGAGTAGGAAAGGATAGGAATGAAATGATCTTCTTTCTGAGAGAAAAAGAATGTGGGAAGTGTTAAACAATTAATTTTGTTTATCATGAAACACTTCATTTAACTTCCTTATTTCAGGAGTTCTTCAGAGAAGGAAATGAATGATTAGATACATAAAGCTGCTGGCAGAACTGTTTCATGAACAGAACAAGCCTGTAGCCTGGCAATCCCTGTGTCCCATTCTGTAGGCTGGGTGCCAGTTTCTTCCCCAGGGAATGCTTAATTACTTGTAGGACATGGAAACATCTCAACAGGAAACATGAATTTCTCCCTTCACTTATTCCATCTCCCATACACAGACTGTCATGCTCAGGAAACTCGTGATGCTATCATCTTTGTAGAAACCAGTTTAAAATCACCATAGTGCAAAATGGGAACTGCTTCTGAGGCTGTGGCCCCACAGATATTTCAACGCCACAAAGATATGAGTCTCTACTGAGATAGACAACTTTACTCTCACTTTGCTCTGCTCTGAACTATATGTCCTCATCACCTTCACTTCTCTGGCAGCAAAGATATGTTCAGTGACCTGGATCAAGGAACTGATCTGGTTGAATACTAATGCAGCAAAAATTATATGCAAAATTTTGGAGTACATGTAGAACACTTTACGGAGCTGTATAAATGCTACAGCTGGAAGGTGTATGGAAGGCAGAGGATGTGTAAGCTGGGGAGTAAGAGGCAAGACCACCTCTTTTACCAGTACTTTTAATGTGGACATATGCCAATTGCCCAATCCTTTACTGGTATCTCACAATAAGGATGGGTTTTCACTATCCCTTGCTCTTACAGTCTGTGACTGAAACTGTTCCAAATTTCAGTTTTCAACTGGCCAAGAAGTCCAACAGCATCCTGGCTTGTATCAGAAATAGTGCAGCCAGTAGGAGGAGTGAAGTTGATCATTCCCCTGTCCTTGGCACTGGTGAGGCCGCACCTCCAATACTTTGTTCAGTTTTGGGGCCTTCACTACAAGACACTGAAGTGCTGCAGTGTGTCCAAAGAAGGCAATGAAGCTGGTGAAGAGTCTAGAGCACAAGTCTTAGGAGGAGCACCTGAGGGAACTGGGGTTGTCTGGCCTGGAGAAAAGGAGACTCGGAGGAGACCTTCCCCCTCCCTACAACTATGTGAAAAGAGGTTTTTAAAAGATGTGCAGATGTGGTGCTTAGGGAAGTGTTTTAGTGGTCCACTTGGCAGTGTTAGATTTATGGTTCAATAATCTTAAAGGTCTTTTCCAACCTAAATGATTCTCTGATTTCCTCGTGTCCCATTGCTAGTCACCAGAGAGAGATCAGCACCTCCTCCTCCACTGCATCCCATGAGGTAGTTGTAGCCTGTCATGAGGTCACCCCTCAGCCTTCTCTTCTCTGTGCTGACCAGACCAAGTGACTGCTTGCTCTTGAGACCTCTTGTCCACAAAAGCACACAGTACTCAAGGTGGAGCTACACCCGTGCAGCGTAGCATGGGACAATTGCCTCCCTCATTAAGACAACTATGCTGTGCTTGATGCACTTCAGGACATGGTTGGCCCTTTGGGGTGCTAGGAGATATTGCCGACTCATATTCAACTTACCATCAACCCAAACCCTGAGATATCTTTCCACAAGGCTGCTCTCCAACCTCTTGTCCCCCAGCTTTTAAGTATTAGAGACCAGAATGTGAACAGAGAGAACTAAGATTTGTGAAGAAGATAGGAAAAAAGAACTGGAGAGGAACCTGGAGAAGGAAGTGTACTTTTGAACTGGATCTCAAGAGAATAGGGAGCAAAAGGAGGTGTTTGGGAATGAGTAATAAAATTTTCCTTGTGCTGAAATCTGCACATAGCAGTTGGGAGGCTAAATATAATATGTCTATCTTGTATTTCTCTAGTTCTTTCAAGAGAGCACGGAATTCTAGTTCACTGTAGGTGTAAAATCACATAGAGCATGTAATTGAGGAGCCTCTCAAACACCACGTGTTGAGGCCAGAGGACACCACTTCGTTTCTGCAATGGAACATTGCCACCAGGTGGACAGAAGTGGCATGGTTACCCAGCAGAACATGCTGCTCAACACCCAAGCATCCCAAAGCACCACAAGACCTGTAGGTAGGCATACCGGCCTCCACTCAACTCCAGATGATGTTTCATATGAGTACCATTTAGTAGAAGGAGAGGTATCAGAGCACTGCATATAAAAATTATAGGAATTCCATGGAAAAAAACCAAAGCTCGGGAAAGTGTTAACACTGTTTAAAGGTACTAACTAACACTGTGCACAGTTCAGGGTAGGTTTATTTCCTTCAACCAACTGTACTTGGTAGAGAAAGGATTTTGAAACTGCCTACCATGTCACGAGCATCGCAGGATACTCATGAATTCTAATCAATACCCAGTACCCTGCTGGGCCCCTGGGTTGCAGAAAGTATCCTGAAGCAATGGGTGCTCTCTGTGTAACTTCAGCATTATCCTAGTGACATAGTGTGATGCTACACTGGGGGAAATTTAGTTTTTAAAGAAGTATTTTTTTCTATGAGTTTCTATGAGTCTATAGGTTTCCTCTATGATGCTTGTTGAAGCTGTACTCTTTCCAGCAAGACAGTCAGGGTCCTGCATGCACCAGTAAGCCTTACTTGCCCTGAACAACCTCACTTGCACCTTCCCACAATGCAGTCTTTGTTCATTGCTCCAGAGTCTGGATTTTAGTTCTAACCTAGGCATACATTCCCTGTCTAAACTACGGTGTAGGTAATGCCTAGTCTTTACCTTTGTTGTTTCTGCATTGTTGATTTGGTTCATGGATGGAACATGAACTTGACTTGTCACTTTGTATTTATCTAATGATCGGTTGATGGGACCTCTCATTGTCACCAGTGATTCTTGGGACTGAGGCCTTCTCAGTGAGAATGCTGCTGTACCATAATTACATTTTTGTTTGTAAGTGCAATTCCTTTCCTAGGACATCCCTGTGGGTTTTACTCACTGGAAAGTTGTGGTTGCAAATGGGGAAACAGAAATAATCTTAAATCCTTAAACACAACAGCCAGTTTTTCCTCAGTGAATGAAGCTGCTGTAGAGAAATGTCATCATGATCAATTTTATTTGGACTGTCTAAGAGACTAAGTCAAGGTGGTCTTGCACAGGTGCCACCACAGCAACAAAACCCACAACCTTTTAGCAGCTTTTTCTTGATTAATATGTGTTTTGTTTGACCAGCCAGTCAGAACCATAGAAAAGGACAATCTCGAAGCTCACTTTCAGAATTTGTCTTCAGGTGAAGACAAATGTAACAACATTTGTGCTAACTACTTGTTGTACAAGTGCATATGGGAGGATGTAGACAGCCCTTGACCAAGCACTTTAAAAATCAAGGGATCTAGGACTAGAAATCTATTTCAAGTTATGTGCCTCTGCCACATGCTCTAAAGCCACTTCAGCTAGTGTCAATACCATTATCTTTTTGCAAACAGTAGGAGAACAAACAAACAAACAAAAAAAGGCAGCAGAGGACACCAGGATTTCACATCCAGTGCCAGTAAGTAAATTAGTAGAGAATACCTTTTGGAAAAGAATTAAAATCATGTGAAGTATGCAAAAAAAGAAAAGTGGTGATGAATTCTAAAGCAAAACCAGGGTGAAAACCTGAGCATTAGTGACTGAGGCATTTTTATTTCAGAGAGCTGTAGTGCTGTTGCTTCTATCAGCAAGAGGGATGTCTCCTTGCAGTGACAGAGTGCATTTAGTTACCAGGAGGAACTGCAAGCTACTTTTTGTTGTGTTGCTGAGTGAGTTGCACCATTCTTTGCATGCCCTGCTTTGCATTTGCTGTTAGAGATGGTGCTAGCGATCTCTCATGGAACGTATTGACAAATTGCCTCTTCTCATGTTGACAGTCTCCTGCTGGCTTACCTACAGGCTTGCTTTCCCAGTGACTGCTGGATTGGTGCAAAAAGGTTCTTCAGAGCATTTTAAAGGCAGCGTCATTCAGGAAAGGCCAATGACACAAGGCTATGTTACTTTGCCAAAACACAGACATTGATGGGAACCCTTCACAATTCCCATTAGCATTACTGAGACAACAATTCCGTCCTTGTACTGACAAGAGTTGGGAGATGCCATCCTAGAAGTACAGTAGGTTTTATGGGAAACATCACGGAGCTACTTCTGCAAGGTCTAATGAGAGTCATGCTTCTGAGAACCATACATAGGTAGATCTCACCCGCATCTATTCATTAGGTTCCAAAGTGCCCAGCAGAAGGAACGATGGGCATAGCTATAATCTTGCCTTTAATGCATTCTTGAACTTTCATGTTTCCTTCTGAAAATGCCATTGAGCTATTAATAAACATGCTATGTTTAAGTTTCTCTTTACACCTCAACAAAGCAAAGAAACTCTAATGCTGCTGATACAGAACCGTGCGCTGCAGCTCACTTCCCACATAAAAGGAGTAATGATTTTGACAAGGTATAATCGTCTGAACAATAAACAGCTCTAGGACAGGAAGCAAAAATGATGAACTTATCGTTGTGCTTTGCAGCAAGGTTGGCAAAATAAATAACTATATGTATTTTATAGAATATGATCTGTGCATGCAAAATGTATGGTATAGTTGTTGCATCTTTACAGTTGATTTTGTGTCTGCTTGGAGAGGAGGACATATCAGACAGCTTGTCTGTGCACAAAATGCAGATAAGGATACCTGTCCTACAGTAGCTAATGCAGCCTACTTGCCCTCATGTGCTTTCTGGTTTGTCAATCAACAAGATGAACATGGATGTGGTTGAAAGATTTGTCTGTAACTGCAACATTTTGCATACTGACTAGGTGTTGGCCGGTTCAGAGAAAAAAAAAAATAGCTTCAAGACTGCAACTTCAGACAAATACAAGATGTTCTTGAGACAAATAGAAACTTGTAGTGAGGTCAAGGACCAAGATGACACAGTACCTTTGATCTGTTTAACTCTGCAGTGGAACAACTTAGCAATGGTCTTGAGAGTCTAAGCACAAGTTCCAGAACAAGAGAAATTATCTTTAGGGAACGGGCCTCTGTGGAATATGAATGCTGAAAAAAGCACCACAGGAAAACCATTCATTTCTGATTTTTCAGGTAATAGAAGAGGAAGGACCGGGAATAGTAAAAGGAGGGAAAGCAAGAGACAAAGCATGACCAAATAACAAATCCAGAGCAATGAGTTAATGGAGAGTGAAAAAAAAAGGAAGGTTTTGTGAAGAAAAAATAAAATCAAGGCAACAGATAGAACATCTGGCTTCAAAGGGCCTAATATCTCTTGTTGAGATCAGGACAGGAAAATGCTGACATGGTTGCTGCTGTTCCTCATTACAGCTGCTGAATATAAGAAGAAAAACTAGCTGTCAGGACCACGATATGCATGTTCTCCCTTTTTCTGCTTCCTTCTTTCAGATGAGCACTCTCAGACCCTCTACTAGCCTCCACGTTTCATTTTTCTGCTCCAGGGTCCAATGCTGAGCCCTGGAGAACACCACTTGTCACTCCCTGAATATTAGATTTAATTCCATTCATCACAAATGTCTGGGCCCAGCCATCCAGACAATTTTTTACTTAATGAAGAGTATGTCCATCCAAGCCATTAAGCATCCAGTTTCTCCAGGAGAATGCTGTGGGAAATGGTGTCAAAAGCTTTACTAAAGTCCAGGTAGACAATATCTACAGCCTTTTCCTCATCCACTAGGCAGGTCACCTTGTCATAGAAGGAGATCAGGTTAGTCAAGAAGGACTTGCCTTTCAGAAACCCCTGCTGACTGGGTGTGATCACCTGGTTGTCCTGTATGTGCCTCATGATGGCACTCAGGATGATCTGCTCCAAAGCCTTCTCTGGTATCAAGGTCAGGCTCACAGGCCTGTAGCTCCCCACATCCTCCCTCTGGCTCTTCTTGTAGCTGAATGTCACATTAGCTAACCTCAAAAGTTAGGGGTTATAAGTTCTGAAACCTTGTGACTTGAATGGTGAATCAATGAATTCATGTGATAGACTAGTCTAGGCAAAAGGGGATTGATTGATCGAGCCCCTGTTTGTTGCATTTCTTTGCGAGCTCAAGAAATAAAGTTCAAATCACAGGGTATGTTGTCCTGTAAATCTGAGACATCCAAATAAACTCTGTGAAGAGATTTGATTGCTCCTCACAACACTATTACCCTAATGCTCCTCTATATGCATTCCCTTCCAGATATATTTGACATCTTCCCTCCAGTCAGGGTAAACAAAAAGGTAAATGATACATAACCGCTTGTTTTAGAGATGAAAGAATGTTGAAGATTTTCAAGTAGAAAAAATCAAGGCTGTAAATAACATCTTCACTGGTCTGCACCGTAACAATTGCTTAATATAAATAACTTTGTTTTCTGCTTTTAGAATATCTGAATACAAGTGAACTGTAGTGAATAAAATAGATGACAAAACATCCTTTAGCCCCACTGATGCTACTAGTTCAACCTAGCTGTTCCTAAATCATGCTATGTAACTGCAGAAAGTCATTGATTCCAAGTCTCTTATATTTGCATATATGATGTTATTGACTTATATAAGATGCCAGCTTTATTAATGTTCTAGGTGAAAAGTGGGGGAAAGTTTGTAGAGTTTGATTGAAAGAAAATTAATTTTATTATCACGTATTGCATGTATATCATTGTAAGTATATTGTTAGAATTACACTATTCCCCCAAGTCGTTTTTAGCTTCAACTGAACAGCTTGAAAAGCTTGTAAAGAAAAGATAATAAGGATTGTTCTGTGGTGTCAATGATACCTGTAAAAGTTAAAGCTATGGAGAAGCCCATGCGTATCTTAGTTATGAAGGTTTATGAATGTTTATTTAAAATCTTTTATGTATGAAAAAGTCAAGGCACTTATGATTTAAATGGAGCAGTAAAGTTCTATGTGTGCTTTAGCACACATCACCTTAAATATGGGGTTTTATGGACCTAATTATTTTTTTTTTGTTCCCTTCTTTGTGAGAGGGGAACTGTCTTAGAATGAGTATAACTAACTGCATGAGTTCTTTCCTCAGGGTGTGATAGGAATTATGAAATTGAATAGGGTTTGTGTATGTTGTCGCACAGTGAAAGGCAGCCTGATAGAGGGATTACACTCATCAAGCTAGGAAAAAGTTATTAATGCCACTCAGATTCAACCCACCTTCCCCTTCATGTTTAACTGTTTGCAGAACCAGCTTCTAGCTCATTTTAGCCAGTACCTAATAAATTGTTTTGAATAATCTGAACAGTGAATAATCTGAATAATTTGGAATAATCTGAACAGTGCAAGAGTGGATAATTGTGACAGATATAAAAATAGTTCTATTCTCCTTCAGTAACAAGCACATTTTGAGTGCACTTATCAAATAATACATCTATGTCTGTTAATTAAAAATACCTTAAATATTGTCAGTCTATGCCTCTATCTTGTAGTATCACCAGGCAGGAAGATTTCCTCCTCCTCCCATATAGTCCTGCTGACCTCATAAAATGCAGTCTATGTTTCTCAGTCCTGCTAGTGTGTGACCTTCACTTTATTTGCTGCCTGACTGTATGCTATTTGTATATTGGAAGGAAGAAAACCAAGCATAATTGTTTTCAGAGTCAAATGCTTATCTTTTATTTTATTTTTGGTTTCTTTTTATTCTTTTATCATATGGGTAAGATTGAGAGCAAAGAAAACAATTTTCTTTGGTGGTCATATGTAAGATTTTGCACAGAGGTGTCAGAAAGCAACGTCTGCTGTTAAATACATTTATCACCGTGTGTAAAAAAATGACAGTTTCAGGCTGTTTGTAAATTTTGGCTCAGTTGCCTTCTTTCCCTAGTTTTGCAGTAAATTGTTGAATAGCTAATGAGCAGTATCTTCTACTTGACAATGCATGGCAGCCAGCATCCTTTAGGATTTACTCGCAGCTGTGCTGTAAGGCAAACTTCTTCACTTACACGAGAATTTAGAGATATGTAGCTTTTGCTTCCACTGCAAAATCTTTTATTAACTCCAGTGACTGCAAATGTACTCAAACCCAATAGTTAAATGTTAGGGATTGTGGTTCTCAAAGTAAAGAATCACAGTATGGAAATTGTGGTCCTCAAATTAAAGTATCACAATAAGATAACAGAAGATAACACAGGGATGGGCTAGCTAATCCCAACAAAAGATGAATCACATCCTGACCAGGGGGATGGGAGAGGGGGAAGGAGCATTGCACTAAGGTGATCGAAAGTAACCCAAGTCTAATAACCATGGTAAAAATCACACCACTAGGAGGAGACCTAACATGCTAATGTCAGACCGCCTCTGTATAATGTGATACCATAAAACTCGGTCACACAAAGAAACCCTCTAAGACTTGTTTTGAAGCTTTAGAAGGCAGGCATTCTTTATTGCAGTGCTGGATGCACAGGAAATAGTTCCTTCTAACATGCCTAACATTTTATTTTTTACTCTTTTCTTCTTTATTTCTCTTTCTTTTACATGTGGACACATTCAGATTTTCCACCAGGAGGCAATCTTGCATGTACTTGTTCCAACAACTAGTCCAGGAAGTTCAGATAACATGGTTTAGTGGCAGGTAGAAGAAGAAGTGCAAGTTTACACTGAGCATAAAACAACTTTATCAGAAAAAAAAACACTCAATAGGTGTGCATTATTGTGCCAGGAGCCTTCAGAATGACCAATCCCATGCATCTCCTACAAGACCACCACCACCACCACCTCCTTTATTCTGAGCTGGAGCTGAACAGACCAAGTTTCAGTCAGCAGGCCAATTTCTTTCCCTTCCATGCTTGCCAATGTATGAGATACACAGCCTAACCCTTAATTCTATTATATGATTAATTAAAAGGATCTTTTGTTAAGCAGCATCTTAGCTACTTCAGAAATCAAACTTTTTTTTTTCCCCACAGAGCTTTCTTGGAAGCTGAGATCTTTTTTGGTACAGAAATAGAGGCAAACTTCTTTCTCAGCATGTTTTGTTCTAGTACATATTAACCATGCTAATTATAACTTTTCCACACATTTTGCAATTTCAAAGTCACACAAAAATCCCCAAATAACTGGCTAAAAGGATAAACGTGGCATTTGTGGGGAACAGTGCAGTTATGAGACATGGCCTTAAAAGTGTTCATTAGTACCCTAGTTATGTAGATTATCTGATATATAATACGCTGGTCCAGCCTTACCATAGAATACAGAAACATCTTCTGGATCATCGAGTCCAACCATTAACCCTACTCTACATGTCCACTGCTAAACCACGTCCCTAAGCACCATAGCCTTGTATAATAATAGCCCATTAGGATGTCAGTGGTCTGGTCCCACAGACAGTAATGCTGCAGGTTTTCAAAACAACTGCTTTATATGCTCTCAGATGTAGCTTTCCTATGTTCCTGGATACCAAATTCATGAAGCCCATGTCACAGGCATTCCCACTGAGAAGAAAGTAAGCCTGTCACATCACTGAGATGATGATTGCCCAGGCTCAGATGTTAGGCTCAGATCTGCAGTAAAACATTTTGATACCTTTATTTTTACAACTTCATCAGGAAGCCCAACCTCCCTACAAACTCACTGCCACAATTACATGATGAGGTCTCTCCCTCCAGCTGCCCACACTTAATAGTCCTAGAAGTAAAATATTCAGCTGGAAAATATCAGACTAGGTTTTATTCCTCCCTCCAGCTTGCTCTGGCCTTGACGTAATCACTGGTGTGTGACAGGATCTTGTGGGTCAGATTTTCCTCATGAATTCTTTCACTTTATTTAAATATTTATTGATTAGCTACAGAATCTGTCCCATGTGAAATGTCTAGGTTGCAAATTTGTATTTTTTTTATACAGTAGAAAAACATTTGTCATTAATCACTTTGCGATGCTATACAACACAGTACACTAGAGGGTTTGTCTGAATTCAGAACCTGGCTTGGAACAATGACAACATCAGATTTGAATCTAGATATTCTCCTTTAATACTTTACCTATTATATTGCTGTAGACCACACCTTTGTCCCCAGTCCCACATAAAGCCAGAGGAAAACTCTTGTGTGCTGTGTGAAAGGAGGTTTCTCTTTCCAGGCCATTTAACTGGACCTTAGGACAACTTCTACAGATCATCTAGTTAGATAACTCTTTAACTACTTCACATACTGTTTTCCTCCCACATCTGCATTATGCTGGCTTTGTGAAATCTCATTCTCAATATTGGCTCTGAGATCTTTCTTCTACAGATTAAGAACTTTTTGTACTTCTGAGACAATGCTTTCAGTTCCGCATTTCACAGTCACCAGTTTAACGACAGACACACGCATGTCCGGAGCATTAGTTCCAGACCCTTTTCCATGCAGTTCTGCCAATGCAGAAATAGAGAACTGTGGGAAATAGAGCTCCTAAGGATCACTGTAAACACCCATTCATTCCACCAGATGGTATTCTTTTACTTAAATACTAAACATTAGTTGCAGTAGTATAGATCTGAGGTGGTTTGATTATGACATTGGTCTCTGGAGCATCATTTCAAAGCTATGGCTGGTGAATATGACTACTGTGATGATTCCCAACATGCACCCAAAGTATCATGGTAGGATCAGACTTCTTAACACAGGTTAAAAGACTGTGTCAGAGACAGTGGTGTCCCTCTGAATCCTGGAAGCTGGGTTTATAACTAGTGCAGGTACTACTGGGGCAACTAAGGGAAAAGAAGTTGTTAGATGTTTGCTTCAGGAACAACCTCTTCACTTTGGGGGTGTGCCAAGGCTCTCAAATAAACAACATATAAACAACAGCCTCTCATATAAAGCTCTTCCCAAAACAAGGTCATGCATGATGGTTCTGACAGGTGGAGAAGGAAGAAAAATAATTCAGACCTGAGCGCATGTACAGTATTTGCTCTTTTTCCAGAAAAAAAAATCCCATCAGTCACCAATACCAAAAAAAAAATCTTTAAAAAGCTTACACCAAACAGTTTCTGTTTTATTCAGCAAACCAAATGTAAAAAGGTAAACCAACACATACGAGGGCAAATAAAAAGTCAGTTGTCATGTATGACAATATCCTGTCCGATAGAATAAGAAAAATTTCCACCCCAGTCAGTTTGAAACCTTCTGTGTGTTTTTAAAAGATATACTTCAAACAAAGTGCTTGAAATTTCTTTATAGGAAGGAGCTTGGTTTTCAGCATAGATTTAGGTGTTACAGGGATGTCTCCTATTGGTTTAAGAGAAACATGTGAAACAGGTCTATATAAGTCCCTTATAGGGCCATGTTCACTAACTACTGAGGCAGAAATGGGGATGTGGACAGCTTGGTGTGTGGCCATGTGCTTCTTTGGAGCAAGTAAGGAATCAGTAGAGCCATAATACCTGCTCTGCTGCTGGGAGGATGTAGTTCACTTGTTTTATGTTGGTTTTGTTTTGTTTCGTCCTGTAGGAGCTAAAATCATCCAAACCTCAGGTCTTGTGGTGAAAGAAGATATGAAAGCTACTCTGACATGCAGTCAAAATGATGATCACAGTTCTATGTACTGGTATCTGCAGCAGCTGGGGAAGGGGCTGCAATTGATCTATTATTCCTTTGGTGAAAATCTACAGAAAGAGGGTGACATTCACATTGGATACAAAGCTAGACGGTTAAACCGATCACACTTCTATTTGGATATCTTATCTGTGAAGATGAACCATTCAGCTGTTTATTTCTGTGCCAGCAGTTTGGACACAACACTTCAAAGTCACTTGCTTTCTTTACATAAACTTCTTTCCAGCACCTTCCCTCAGAAGGGTGTCGCTCTCAGCACAGGAAAAGGGTATGTAGGCAAATAGCCTATTCACAAAACAGACCTTGTTGAGGAGTTGGAACAGGAGAGGCAGAACAGGTCCTTGAAATGCAAGTTAATTGCTGACTCCTCTTTCCTGGTCACAGATTTATTCTCTATCCCATTAGAACAATCAGTAGATTGTTAACCAAATATAGACATAAAGAAAATGGAAACTGCAGTCCTACAAAGCCACAAATTATTGTCCCCTACATAATTTTCTTACCTGACTGAACAGTTATTTGAAATACACGTATGCCTAAGTCTAAAATACCTTAGAGATAGTGACTTTATGTTCATGCTTATTCCTCCCTGAGTATTATCAAGCAGTGAAAGCCACAATGCTTTTCTCTCTGCTTGTAAAGGTTGTCCTGATCACCAAAAACATGTAGAACTAAGACTGTAAACAGTAACAACAAGGGACCTGAACAAAAGATGATACAAGAATAGAAGCTAAATAGAACTAATATGCCACAGATTGGATTGAAAAGACAAAAGAACGGCCAATAGTATGGTAACATCCTGAAAAGTTACATGTGTATGGAAAATATGGAGAGGAAAAAGAGGTTGTAAAAAGTAGTATGCAACTTAGAATGAATTCATATTCAATAAAAATAACAGATAGATTTCCATTTATTCAGAAATTGTTCTGATTATCCAATTTACTTCTGGCTGCATAATGAAGCACATGCCACTGTGTATGTCACATCTATCTCTTTATGCCTTATACCTCTCCTCTCTCACAGCTTAATAAGCAGCAATACAGTCTGTATGGATCCAGTTTGTTCTTTCTCTCAGGATGAGTTCTGACATGTTTTGTTTTGTTTTGTTTTTTTTCTCCTAGGCAGCTTTGTGATGTTCCTCATTCAAAGTTTTGTAGTTTTCTCTGACTTTGAGCTAAACCCTAATACGAACACTGCTCCAGAGATCAACCATATTTTGAAGACAAAAATGTAGAGGGATGAACACACAGGATGTGAATGTAATTTCATTTACTATATAAACTCTCCCTGATGGAATATTTCAAGCTTGACATGAAGAGTCTTGTGTCTCACACAAAAAGACCTAACAATGGCTTTCCAGCACCACCATTCTGCCAGACAGTGTCATTGATGCAGTGAGATTAGTCACAGCATGAGATACTCTTTGGCATAAGCATTCCATGATATAACAAGTTGTTCTAAATTTTCCTGAAGCAAGAAAACGCTAAGCAAACTCCTGTGATGTGTAAAAGTCACCTGCCTAATCTGCTAGTTCTGAAATAAAGAAAAATAATAGCATGTTTCCAGTCAGAGGGGTTTCGAAGGGTTTAAAGAAAGGATGTAGAATGGGAACATCCCATAATTAAACACAACAGCCGCATTCTGTGATTATTTTTATCTCAATCTGAGTTATGTCAAATTATATAGTAAATGCTGTAGAGCACAGAGGTATCAGTATTACCACATACACAGGGTAAGTGTATAGATCTTCAAGGGAAAATTTCAATTTGTGATTATTGCGCAGCATTTCCGGACTGAAAAAGGAGTTATTGGATTATGGGCACATCCCCGGGGAAAAGGAAAGAACATTTCTGAGTCCTTTAAATATGGGCTGACTGGCTAGGGAGCAGCTTTACAGAAAAGCAATTGAACCTGAATAAACATCAAACTCTTTCAGCACTGCAGGCTAATTACATTTTCAGTTGCATTAGCAAGAATGCAGTTAGCACGCTGAAGTGTTTTTGAGGCTGTATTTCCCCTGCTACCTCCATTCTCCATACACACCCTGCTCCAGCCTAACAGAGATATCAATGAATTGTCGAGAATCCTGCAGAAGGTCACTAAGGCGATTGGGGAACTGAAGCAGAAACATAAGAAGAGAGGTTTTCCAGCAATTTGAATTGAGACACCTCCAGAAGTCCCCTCCTATTAAATTTTTTCTACATGTAATCGATTTTTATCATCTTGCTTTGCTAGAAAAAGTGTGGATTTTTTTTTTTTTTATTTGTAAAAGCAGGGCAGCAACTCCTCAAGTCAGCAACCCACAAGTCCTTTTTTTTCCTGTGTGTTGCACAATAGAAACAACAGCTGCACTTGCAAAACCCATCTGCAGACTTCAGTAACAAGAAGATCGTGTGATAACAAGAGACAAAAGCCCCTCAGCTTTCATAAGGCCTGTATGTGTCACTATTTCTGTCCAACTGTAATATGGTAAACAGAGAGCTGTGCCTCTTCCTGAGAGGCTGGGGTGGTATTGTGGTAAGAGAGGCTGATGCATTATCAGAATTTTTTTTGGAGTAAATGTCAAACCGCATCCTGTTTTGCTAAAATTCAACTGCTGTTCCCTTAAACAGATATTTTCAAGCGCATTTTTGGTACATCATCTGCTCTGATTCTATGATACCATTTTCTGCTGAGGCCTTCCTCCTTCTGTTGAAGACCTTGGCTGTTAGACAGAAGCTTCCTTTAGGGTCTCCACTCTACACATCCTATTCCTTCTGCCTTACTATTGTATTCCCAGATGTTTTGCTTGCAAAGTTCCACAATCTCTCTGTCTTGGCTTGTGTTACTCCTACCTCTATTCAGGATAGAGCTATAGATAAAAGGTATGACTGTTCTCCATTTATTCCTGAGTGAGCTACCTCTGCATTACCAACTGTTTAACTTGTGCCATAAGTAGCAGCGCTACAGCTTAATTAGATGCAAAGTGGATGAAAGATCTCCAGAAACAGTCTCTGGGATTAGTTGGGTTAATCTCTTGGGTTTGTGCCACACAGAAATGGTACTCACAAACACAGCTTTAAAAGGCCACACTCTCCTTCCCAGTCCTCCCCCAGAGATCAGATTAGCTTCCCTTTTTCTGAGTTGCATTCTTTCTTCTTTCCTCCTTGGCTTTTCTTGGTCCTTCTTATATTTTTCTGGTTTTCTTATTCTTCCTATTTTTTCCTTTTTACTCTTTTCTTTAAAAAGACCACAAGTTTTGATAATACTTCGTTCATTATCTTGTGCAATAGTTCCCTGGATTTCTTTCCCTCTTTTTGTCTAAACCTTTTCCATTTCATTCTTACTTGTTCTCTGGAAAACAATGAGAGACACAATATAATTGTGGAGAAGTGGATTTATATAATTGTCAACTTTAAGACATCATTCTGTCTGAATCATTTCAGAGCTGAAATAGACATGGACAAAAAGAGATAAAGACAGCAGAGAACAAATACAGAGGATTAGTTTGCTCATTGTATAACTAAGTGCAACAGACCAGTTAACTACATTACTTTTTTCAGTTTTCACCTTAGCTTTTAGTAAGCCTGCCTATTTGGCTAGTACCCAGAGAGAAACTTTTGTACCTTCCCCTGTACCTTTAGGTTTTAAATCCTGGACCCACATTCTGTTCAATTAACCTATTGATTTTTATTTAAATGACATATGTAGCATGATATATTTAGTACAGAATATGTTGGAAAGACAAAATTTAATGGAAATATAATTGCCTTTTAGACTGAATATTGTGAACCTTCATGATCAGTGCTATAGATCACACTGAATCTTGAATTCAGCATCCAGCCTCCAACACATATGGTTCTGCAAAAAATACCCACATGACCTGACATTGAGATGTATGAGGGTGAACACTCTGGGCCATATTGCTTTCTGTTTCAGGGGAGAATGATGAAATCATACCTCCAGCTGTGGCCATCTTTTCCCCATCAAAGCAAGAGATCCATCAGAAGAACAAGGCCACGCTGGTGTGCCTGGCCTCTGGCTTCTACCCTTACCACATGAATCTGGTCTGGAAGGTGAATGGTGATGAAAGGACAGAAGGGGTGGATGGATAAGGGACCTTGTGAATTTGAGACCCATAAAGGAGTTTATGCAAAAAACAGTCTCCAAAGAAACACAGTTCTTTTTGTTTGAAACAGCCATGGGACTACATAAGTAATAGCTGTAATTAGAACACCAAATAAATGTCTTTGTTCAGCATGATATTTTCTCTTATTCTGAAGTATTTGGGGGAGGTTAAAGAAATGACAAACTCAGAGCAGAAAAGATTACTCTGTTTTATGGGATTATACCCATGGGTCCTCTAGCACTAAGATTTACTTTTTTTCTCTGTCACAGGGCAGCCCCTTAGACTTCTCTGTTAACACCCCTCCCTCCCCAAAGGGAAAGAGAAGTTAAATAAGGGAGAGAAACTTAGCAATTACAAAAGGAAATTAGAAGAGATTGAATGAAAATGGAAATAATAATAATAATAATGGAATATATACAAATATATACAAAACCGATATCAAACCAAATCCCCCTGATGGTAATTACACCACTGTCACCACTGATGCTGTGGAGCAGGCACTGGGACAGTCCCAGCCTGGGCCCCGCAGCAGACGGGAGCTGTGTTCAGGGGCTGGATTCTGGTACCAGATTCAGGAACACACCGACTGGGATCGAAGGCAGAAGGGACAGAGTCCTCCTGGGATGCTCCAAGAAAGGAACTGAAAGAGGACCTGAGCCAAGCTGAGCAAAGCTGGCAAAGCGGGACAAGAGGGCAAAGAGAGGAACGAGATCCTCCTGATCCCTCAGCTTTATACCCAATATGCCATCTAAGGGCTGGAATCCCTCGCTGGTCAGTTTGGGGCCACCTGCCCTGTCCCCTCCTCCCTGCAGCTGCGGCCTTTTGCTTTCTGCACCCCCAATGTGGTGCACAAGACCCAGCAGTGGCCTTGGCCTG
>JANHFX010025909.1:0-15056 GCA_027560015.1 Chloroceryle amazona
GAGCCGCTGCCCCATCGCCTGCAGCCACCGCGCTCTGCCCCTCGGGAGGTGCGCGGCCGCCCTGGGGGACCCAGGTCCCCGTAGAGTCCCGGGGGGCTGCAGAAGAGCGACGCTTGGCCGTGATTCCGCAAGCGTGTGCGTTAAAGGAAAGGGAGGCGTGAGGAGAGAGGTTCTTCAGTGAAGCTGTGCGGTTACTGCTGAAACCCAAGAGTTTGAAGCAGGGGAAGCTAACTAGGATTTGTAGGATGGGGCGAGTTAAGGATATGTTTTGTACTTTCAGGACTAAAGGTGTAGGTGATAAGCCCCTTTGGGCATTATCACCTTTACACCTGACAAGCAGATGAGATTTTAAAAGAGACAAAAAGTATGTATGTAGCTAGAAACCAAACCTTAGTTTCTCCAAGCCGTCTGTTGGCGTGTGACCATCCTCAGCTTTGCTTTGCTGAGCAATACCTAAAGTAGGCCCTTGTCCTCTTGAGCACGAAGTTTTAGTACCCTGTGTGTTCCCACTGAAGGCCACATGACAACATCATGCGGGGTTGACAAGATGTGGCTCAAGGTTGGGAGCCCACAAGTGGCAGGAGACTCCCGTTTCATGGCGAGGTGCAGTGCTGTAGTGTGTGTGTACGCAGCGCTGCCACACAAACACATAAATTCTGCCTACAGATTGCTACGCTGGCTACCAGCAGTGTATAGTGGTCGTACTACTGACTTAAAATGTTTTTGTAGCGGAGGTTTCCCCAGAATCTGAAGAAATAACCCATATTCCAATGAGTTTAAACAGAAGCATCTCCTGTGTACCTGCAAGCTTGATTTAGCTGGGACTTGGTTGTTTCACTTAAGTAACCACTACAGGATGATCACGTTTTACATTCTCAACCTCAGCCAGTTATTTCTAAAACTGAGGTACGTGCGGGGATGTACAAGCACAAATTCCCTGCTCATGAGGTATTAAAATGTAACTGCCAACGTGGTGAGACAACTGTGAGAGCGAGAGAGAGCAAGCTGCGTGGGCTTTGTCGTTGACTGTTTGCACATAGGCACGCACAGCATCAGTTAGGTGCAGGTGGTTTGATGGCTTATGAGCAGGAGATTGATCTTTTCATGTTAAGCTGGTTCCTAACTTGAAGAACAAAAGCTGTTTACTCCGAAAGAACCAGAGTGCAGCTGTTGTGTAAGGGCACTGTCCCGCTCTATGCCAGCAACTGCGGAACAGAAGGATTCAGTTAGAGGAGGTGTGGAACCTGGGGGCTGACAGGGTTGGGGTGCTGTGGAAAACCTAGGGAAAAAGAGTGCTTTCTTCGTCCCCTCTCCCCAGCTGGCATTCAGAATGGCTGCAGTGGTAGTGTTGGAAAACACATCAGAAGGCTGCACACCTTCACGCCAAAAGTGCAATCCTGTAGTTAAAAAAGATTGGAAATCATTCTTTTCTAGCACAATGATTTTGTCTGGTTCCTTCTTTTCCTTCACTTCATCTGAGATTCAAGGGTTTGAAATATCCCTTTAAACGTCCCGCTCTTTGCTACAGTGGCTCCTGACAAAAAGTGTCTTGGACACAGTTTTGGGTGCAGTTCTGTGTGTCATGAAAATCAAATTCTGCTGTCTTCCTACCGTCTTTCTGGTTTTGTAAATAAATTACCTCAGAGGTTTGGAGACTGCAAGAAAGAGGTGGTCATTTATATCTTTAAAATAGAGGAGAAACCTCCAAATTAATTAAAAAAAACCCAACTCTGTCCACCTGAAAAGTGAGCATGAACTGACCTGAAGGTAGACTCCTTTACTTTCCCATCATCTTCCAGAGAATCTTCACTTGGTTCAGAGGAAGTTTCCCATTTTATACCGTGAATCTTCTTTATGGGAGGGTTATTTTCATTCTCTGTTTCTCAGACCTTTTCCTGTAGATGGGAACGGGGGAAGGAGCCCAGACGTGGCAACACATTCTCAGGCTCCTGCAGGACCACCATGGCTTATGATGACTCCAAGAAGAAAGAAGGTATGACTGCTTCGTAATCTCGGAGGAAGTTGCCAAAAGAAAACAAGGGTACATTCTGCAGCCCTTGCCAGGCCGTGTAGTCAGAGTGGGAAAGGAAGCTAGTATGCTGTGGAGCCCTTAAATTTAACCTGACCAAGTTGCTGGAGGATCCCAAGCCCTTGACTTCCAGGTGTAAAATACTGGGATTTGAAATTAAGAGAAATGGGTGGTATTTCCTAATGCAAACACCTTGATTGGAAACTCTGCCACTGCAGCCTTTCTTCTCCCTGTCAGATCAGTGGAACTGGAGACCAGGGATAAGGATATATTTAGTCATGTTAACAGTTCTAGGTCTGGTTGTCTTCAGGAAGAAATACACATGGTTTAGAAGTGCAATCGTGAGTGACTGTGTTACAGCACTAGAGCGCTGAGACCAATCCCTGTGGTCAGAGGACAGATCATTATCTTTTAGGCCCCTGTACTTGTTGGGTTTTGTGCATCACTTGGTGCCACGTCCTCTGTTAACCTTATTTTGTGCATCGTCCACATGGCTATCATTCCTTAATGGGGTATTTCATTTCTTCCTTCCCCCCCCATTTCATGTAAATCTTAAGAGTTCCTAGAGAGTGACCAAAGTGTTGATGACGTGGGGCTGGCAACTGGCAGGATACAGCGAGAGAAAAAACGCTCTTACAAGGATCTGCTGCAAGAGGAGGACGGGATAGCATCTCAGGTCAGGAAGCCATCAGAGAAGAGGTTGAAGGTGTAAAGATATGTGTGCAACTAGAAAGGGAATGGGGTGGATGGCTTTCTTGTTCTTTTTTTGTATAGATATGAATGTAGAAGGCAGTGAGAGCATGTAATCGTGTCCTGTATTGTTCAGTAACTTTTCTGGGGAAAGGGAGGGGGTCAATCCCAGTTACAACAGATTCTGTTTTTTCTGGGCTCAGGAAATAAGGCAGTAGGATGCTGTTCTAGATTCAGAGAATTGTTCTGGTTAGAAGATACCTTTAAGCTCATCAGGTCCAACCGTTAACCTAGCACTGCCATGCCACTGCTAAACCATGTCCCTCAGCACCACAGCTACATCTTGTAAATACCTCCAGGATGGCAACTCCACTACTTCCCTGGGCAGCCTGTTCCAGGGCTTCACAACCCGTTCAGTGAAGATGTCTAGTCTTGATGTAAAACCTTTGCAAGTCCTAAGATAAGCTTAGGATAAACTTTTTACACTCAACAACCCCCCTGCCCAAAAAAATGTAGAATTTATAGATGTATAAATAACCAGCAGAGGATGAATATAATGTTAACTGATACGCTGTTGTCTTCCTGATTCTGCAGACAGCCTGAAACGATAGCTCTTGAGAGGTATGAACTTGCCCTATTCACCTCTTTGGGGCCTGAACTCTGAAATCGTATAGTGACAACTTAAATTTCTTCAGAACTTCCCTCTTTGAGCTAAAATTTCTGCTGTTAGCTCAAAGGTGACTATCTTGTGATTTTTTTTTTCTTTTTTTTTTTCTTTTTTTTTTTAATCTGGAAAAGAAGTTCTGTTTTAAAATTAAAATCTTCCACCATGCAGATGGAATTCTGTAGAGGAGCTTCATTATCAGATCATAAATTGGTCAAGAGACAATAATAATTGGGTGACATGACATATTAAGGACAATTTTTTGCCCATCATTTTAATTGTCACCTCTCTGTACTTCTTTTCACTTCTTTTATCTTTTTCAGCATATTAAACATGAACTGCTCACCTTCATTTTCAAGGCTTGACAGCCTGTGCATGCCTAGTTATTTCTTTTCTTTATTAAGAGCTAGATGTCTGTCTTTTATCAACTCATCAGCCAGTCTCCAAGTGCTGGCTCCCACTGCCCCTTTCTTAATACTTTCAAATGTGCTTTTTCAAATTTTCTTGCGTATTTCTTCTCTCACTTGCAGGGAGCTCCCTGTAGAGATCTGTCCTTTCAATACCGTATTGCCCTTTTTGCTGCAGTGCCTACAGAAAGCTTGATGCTGTTTAGGTGGCTGATGTGCTGAAACCAGTCCAGACTAATACCATTTTTTTGTATTCTCCCACCTATCTGCACCATGCTTTTTGTTCGATACCTTAAATCTATACTGCAGGCTCTTGGGGGCACAGTACATTTCATTTACTTGTTTTAGCACCTAGAAAAATGATCCTGGTCCATACCTAGCTACGAACCCTAGCTAGGGTAGTACAAGTAACTCTTAATATCTCCTATACATTATTATCTATGCCAGTAGTTCATGTAAATCTCATATTATTTCCCTCTTGTTTCTCAGCAACAGTTTTCTTCTTATTCTAGGAGAGTGAGGTTTTTCCGGGGACAGAACCTCACAAAAAGAAGAGAAAGCACTCCTCCGATGAGTTCTGCTACAGAGGTGAGATGGTGATCAAGCAGGGGAAGGGGCTAACAGATCATGACTTTGAGGAAAGGATGCTCTTAAGCCAGCGTCATCAAGCATTGTGGTTAGCACTTTATGGGGGGAGAGAACATCAACTTGTCTTAGAACAAGCAATCAGAACCCCAATGCTAATCACCACCAGACAGCAGAAGATTAGGCAATTAGATTTTCCAAGTTTTAGCTTAATAAGTGGCCATTGTTGGGGGTAGGGATCTTCCAACCCCTTTGTATCGAAAAGTTGTCATTTTCTGTCTCAGGCCTTCCCTTTTGGCATTTGCTTGTTTTTATTATTATTTGGTATTGTATTACAAGATGTAATTTTAGTTGCAGATAACTGCCTTCTCTGATTTTATAAAAGTAAAGGTCATCAGGGTGAGAAGTAAATGCTTTTGGGTTCAGTTTAAATATAGAAATGTTATTCTCACAATAAGATCGTCAGACAATTATAATCCTGCTCATAACAGTTTAAGAGGTCTAAGATTTAGTTTTGGCCCAATGAAAAGAGAAAGCCAAGCTGAAATTTTGTCAAAGTCTGTTTTCAGAATGAAAAAGCTTGTATTTTCAATTCATTGCTCTCACCTTGGTTAAAAATGGCACAAAAACCTTGCACCTGAGATGGTATTTCAGGCTCAATGAGATATATCAAAATAAGTTACTTCACAGTGGAATACAGAGCTTGACAGAACTTCAAGAACTTTCCTGCTCTATCTTCCTGCTTTAAGTTACTTGAGCAGCTGGGTATCACAGCTCATGAATTGTATCAGTGAGGCCATGCTGAGCTGGCTGCAAGCTCCAGAGATGTTCCGTTTGAGCCCAGAAGGAAATCTGTTAGCTGCAATCATAAATCTTGCAGGATTGCCACATCACTTCTTTGGGCTAGTGTGATGCTTTCTTTAAGGGGATAGTTTTAATGTGCATTTCTATTGATGCTTTCCAGGTGTTTCGTCTTTGGATCTACCATCAAAGAAGAAGAAAAAAGCAGTTTCTAGCCCTTCCTCAACTGATACAACCATGGATTTACTCAAGGCTATCACTTCACCTTTGGCCACAAGCTCAAAGTCTTCAAAGAAAACCTCTGAAAAATCATCTTATTCTTCCTCTGGCCATTCTGAAAACAAAAAGGAGCACCACAAGAAGAAGCTGAGTGGCAGCAGTGGGGAGCACTCAGTGGACGACAGCAGCTTCCACAAATCTAAAAAAATGAAACCTCTCTATGTGAACACAGAGACACTTACTCTTCGTGAACCTGATGGCTTGAAGATGAAGCTCATCCTTTCACCGAAAGACAAAAGCAGTGCAGCAGACGATGATTCTTTCTCCTACTCCTCAGCACCAGCAGCTGCAAAGAAATCTTCAAAGAAATCATCTCGAGATGAGCAAGGCTCATTCCTGCTGGGTCATGAACTGCAGAGCTTCCTCAAGTCATCCCGGAAGAAGCACAAGCCACCTTCTGACTCACATCCACCCTCTGAGAGTTTTGGTGCTGACACCTCCCTTTTTTCAGAGGGCCATGGAAGTGAGTATGAGGTCTCAGGTGTGGAGGCACCGCCAGAATCTGGTTCCTCTTCTGGTGGGGAGTTGGAGGCTGGAGAGCTAGTGATAGATGACTCCTACCGGGAAATCAAGAAGAAGAAGAAGTCAAAAAAAAGTAAGAAGAAAAAAGACAAGGAAAAGCACAGAGAGAAGAAGCACTCTAAGTCTAAAAAGAGTTCTGGGCATGCTCCTGTGGCAGCAGCAGAAGCAACAGTGTCACCACCTCCCTCCAGTACTCCCTATGTTCTTCCTCCACCTCCTGCTGTTTTTCATTCAGATGGTCAAGGTGAGAAGAGGAAGAAAAAGGAAGACAAGGAGAAGGACAAAGCTGAGAAATGGGAAAAAGAAAAGGAAAGGGAAAAGGAAAAGGAAAGAGAAAAGGAAAAGGAAAGAGAAAAGGAAAGGGAAAAGGAAAAGGAAAAAGAAAGAGAAAAGGAAAGAGAAAAGGAAAAGGAAAAAGAAAGAGAAAAGGAAAGAGAAAAAGAAAAGGAAAGAGAAAAGGAAAAGGAAAGAGAAAGAGAACGAGAAAAAGTAAGGAAAAATTGGAGGGAAAATAGAAATTGGGTGGTGGCTAATGGTGAATTAGGTACTCCATTACAAAGGCACGTTAAACTGAGACAAAAGGATGGCTAATATCAGGATTGACGTTTCGCTGAAGCATGTTTGGAATAATATGTCAGCTACTGTGATTTCTCTTTGTAGCAAAAGGAACAGATAGAATTCTGGTTTTGTGGCACACGCAGTCTTCAGCTGATAGATGTTCTTTGAAAATCTATACTTAATATGTTTGGTACAGGTTATGTACCAACCACAGCCACATCATTTTCTAGGGTAACTGGTTCTAGCTATTGCCAGACAGACTATTGGACCAGTCATCTAGCCCATCATCACAGTTCCTTTAAAAAAGAATCAAGCTCTAACCTGAAAAGTGAAGATCTATACCCACTTAGCCCTGTATTCAAATTAAAATTCTGATTCTTACAGACTAACACATGCCCAGTTTTGTTCTGTTCTTGTAAATTCAGCTTTGCATGGTTGGCGTGTAAGAAGAGATGGTAGCTGACATATGGATGAGTTTAGAGATGATCTAACTGTATCTGTGTAAGATTATAAATGGGGGAAAGCAGTTTATATGTGTTCAGATAGACAAGAGTTGCTTTGTGTCAGGAAATGGGCAGATGTAGCCCAAATTTGTTCAGCCATTATTCTGTTCTGTTGGGAAGTTTTCTGTGATCATAGCTCAGCAACTGCTTATGTCTCCGCTGTCAGTGTCTTCTTATACTGTCTATTTTCCTGCCATTTGAAAGTGTTTTGTAAGGACATGAGGAACAGAACAAAACGTTAAGACAAGGACTGGATGGTTTTGACCATTCTATTTGACCTGTCTATTATAGGTAGGGGGAATAGTTTGACAGAGAATATTTTTATTATTTCAATTTTTAAAACCAAGATACATTCTAACAGAGTTGTATGTTGATCATGGACGTAGAATAGCAGGCTGTTGTAACTTAGGAGTGAAATCCATTGATAGATTTGTTGCAATATAAGCTTTGTACTAAGACTGGTTCTGTCTGGTTCCTTTGCTTTCATAATTACTAAATTCAGCCAGAAACAGGTTTGGGGTTTTTTTAAGGTTCCTGACCTAAAGTCTTCAATAAATGCCAAATTCTTACTAAATGTGAGTATGTCTCATTGTAATTAAAAATCTTTGTTTCCTTTTCTTCTTCTGACTAGCCAAAGAAGAAAAACATGTCTGCCTATCAAGTGTTCTGTAAGGAATACCGTACAACTATTGTGTCTGAACACCCTGGAATAGGTGAGAGAATAATCTAGCCTTCTCCTTGCTTGATTATACACCCGTTGGATTAATTAGCAGAACATACTGCCTCTGTTTGATACCAACCTCTTAATTTTGACAGAATGAGTAAGAGGTGGCAAAGGGGATAGGAGTGGATGTCGTTGTGTGATTTCACTGCATTTTAACCAAGCTGTGAATCTGGATAAAGAAATTGGCTCTTTCTTTACTTAAAAGAGTTACCTTCACTGTGTCACTCTTCTGTATACACATGTGTGACTTTCTATTCCCAGTATCAGCTTTTTTTCATTTTAAAGGGGAATGGGAATGTACACTAGCAGTCATTTTCAGGACAATGTGGAGAGTTCCAGCTGTGGAATGGGCTGCTTCTTAAATGTGTTTTCATTGCCCAGTAAATTTCCTATGTTCTCTCCGTGGTTTTATCATTTATTTGTTTTAAACGATTTTCTTCCTTCCTTCTGTTAGATTTTGGAGAGCTAAGTAAAAAACTGGCAGAGGTGTGGAAGCAGCTACCTGAGAAGGATAAACTGGTGAGTGGGCGTGAGATATTTTTCTCAAATTATTTCTGTTAACCAGGTACTTAGGCCAGAACATACTGGCAGTATGGCCACCATACCTTTAAAAATGCTGCCTATATCCCCAAAGTATGTAAGGATTAGAAGGTAAGGAAACCTTGCCCTTGCAAAGGCATCCCATTTTCTTCTCATGGTACTGCTTCACCGGGTAGCTGCATAACATTACTCTAACTCCAGGTAACAGAATTACCTAATGTTGTACATCTTTCTTTTTGTACCGTGATAACTGCAGATCTGGAAGCAGAAAGCTCAGTATCTCCAGCACAAGCAGAATAAAGCAGAGGCCACCACTGTGAAGAGAAAGGCATCATCTTCAGATGGTGCACCAAAAATAAAAGGTAATTGTTGCACTTTATTTCCTCTGGACTTCTTTCTTGACGGGGAAGATAGTGTTGCCTGTGGAATAAGGCACAAAAGTCCTTTCTTGCTTCACACCTCTACCAGCTTTCTCACAAGTCTTGACATTTATTTAACTCCTCAAACTACTCAAAAAGAACGTTTCTGTGAGAGTGAAAATGACACCAGCATTTTTTAGAAAATATTTCCGTGTCTGATTTGTGGAATGGTTTTGGTCTGAACAGTTTAGGGATTAAACCAAGAAGAGGCAGCAGGGAAGTTCTAGTAGGATTAGCTTGCTGCAAGACTAAAAAGGGTTGGGTTTGATTTACCAAATTTTGCAAACCAAGCCTTCCAAATGGTGTTCAGCTGAGGTAGATGCTTGGCACACCTAGAAGGAAGATTTTCACTCCGAAGACCACAGGACCAAGTCCACAGAACTATTTAAGCAGCTCATGCCTTTGAGATTTGAACTTCACTAAGTAAATAGGCTTGTAAGTAAATGAATGAGAAAAGGGAATATGGAACTTTAATTCGTGCTTTTCTAGCTTCTCCAACAGGAGTAATTTCCCCTCATAAGAAGTCCCCCACCAGCACCATGGTGGTGTCCTCCTCACCAGCCAAAGTCCCCGAGACAGATCCTATTGATGTAGCTGCACATTTACAGTTGCTGGGTGAATCTCTGAGCCTCATTGGACACAGACTGCAGGAAACAGAGGTGAGTCTGGAACCATACAGTGTCACAGTGATGTCATGTAATGTATACACAGGATTTGGGCATGGATTATTATTTTATTGTACTTAAAAGTTTAACCAGTGCTTCTCTATTAGGATGAGAAACTGGGGATGGCATGTTGTGTTTCTTTGACACCTCGCTGGTTTATTTTCTGTGAAATAAAAAGCCTTGTTTCTGAGTAAACATTAGGCATCAAAGAAGCACAGCTCCTCTGCAGCTCTAGGTCCTTGAAGGCAACTCTTCAGCAAACTCTTCAGTCTGTTTTTACTGCATGTTCACCTTGGATCTGGTACTTCCTTGCTACCGTCACGGGTCTCTGGTCCAGTTTCTGTTACTGCCTCAAGCCTTCTTAGAAGAACGTCAGCCTTTAGCAAGATGGGTTTTTTCATGACCTGTTGTTTTCCAGCAGCACCACAGTGCTTTGGGTAGAGGCTGCTGTTGTTTCAGTTTACCTGGTAATGCAAAAGATGTCAGATTTTAATGGTTTCCTGCTGTTAGATAGATGGTAGTGACTCTGTGCACACACACACCCCTTTTGGAGCTCAGCCCAGGCTGTAAGGAGAACACATATTTGGCTCTAATACTACTCAATTTTATGGCTATCATGATCATCTCATCCCACTATGCTTGCTTGTTTTATCAGCAGTAAAATAAATGTTCTTACATTTTGTTTCTGGTATGACCGATGGAGGTCATTCTTCAGAGTAAAATCTGCCCCTTTACAGAAAGGCACGCAAACAAATTGCCTTTCCTGAAGGTATAGCAATGACTAAAGCATTTGTTACAGACTCAGGATTTCTTTAGACTGTAATAATAAAACAGCTAATGTCTCAGGACTCACCTAGTTAACAAATAGATGGTATGAATGGCAAACAACATCAGAAAAAAAATGCAGAGTTAGGCAGCTTGTGCAACCAACAGCTTTCTGACCCTTTCTGTTGTTCCCTGCTTTTTTCCTACACCATTATGTTCCATACTGAATTTTTAGATTTTTTTTGAGACTCCAGTCTCTCTGTGCAGCGTGTGACGTGGTAATGAAAGTGGATTAGAGGAACTCACAAGTGGAGAAACTCTATCTGCATGAGAATCAGTACAGTTGTGAAAGATCCATCATTTCCATTACTTCCCCCGCTCCATTTTTTCTTTCCTTACTTCCAGGGAATGGTGGCCGTTTCAGGAAGTTTGTCAGTACTTCTGGATTCAATCATCTGTGCTTTGGGCCCGTTGGCGTGTCTGACCACACAACTACCTGAGTTGAATGGCTGCCCTAAGCACGTTTTGGTGAGTTCCTTCTGGTTATTTCCACTCTGTTAATTAAGTCCAAAGAGATGAATCAGTCTCAGGATGTGTTTACAATTCCAGTGCAGTGAGAAAACTGCCTTGGTTTCATAGAGGAATATTTCTTGAAATTCTTGCAGATGTTACCATTTTTTTTTTCTACCAGTGGCAACTGACAATAATTGTAGCATTGATTAGTGTATGTAGGTCCTTTTTTAGTGACTGGATCAATCCATCTGAATCAAATGAAGGCATCTGTTCACGTACCAGTATCTTTCAAAGTTCTAATCTTCTGTAAAAATAAACCCCACTGTCTAGCTGCTCTGTATCGCACAATCCGTTTTTCCTTTGGTAGCATAAAAAATAACTTGTGATCTCGGGATTCCTAATGTGATTGAGTAGGGTCTTGTACATGTGGCTGTAACCTTCTTCAAGGACAGAAAAATAGTCCCTCTTTAAAGGAACTGCGTAACCACAGGGTTTTTTCTACTTTAAACTGCACTTAATATTGAGCCCTCAATTAGCAACAGTTTGTGGCATCTATGTGGCGTGATGGGAACGTAGATCACGATGGCAGCAGCGTAGAAGGAATCGGGAGTCACCCCCAGCGGGAGACATGAATCAAGCAGCAAAGGAGAGGAGCAGAAATGGAAAATTAATAAATATATAGTCTGCAAAAATTAAAAGATTAAAAACAAATCTGGAAGGGAGAATGACAAAAATGGGATATGAATTGGCATGTTAGAATAGGGCAGCCCAAACACCGATTCGTTCTGAAAGTGGACTATTAACAACAACAACAAAGTTGGCAGCTTAGGCTGTGAGCTCCCGCAAATTGGCAGTCTGCACAAAAGCTGAGTCAGTGGGGTGTTCCCATCCCAAGCTTTGGAAAAACATCCTATCCTTTTTTCCCATCTTGCTTGCCAAGTGCATTCAGAGCATTGACACCACATGACGTGTATTGGAAACTTGATCAACTTATTGTTTATAAGGCCTGATGGAGCTTTAGGTGGACTAAGGCATTTGCCCTTCACTTCTGAAAACTGATGCTCAGACTTGATAATAAACATTATTCTGATTTGTACCATCCTATGGATAACGACATGGATGAAATTGTCAGCGGTCGTGTGGCAAGCAGAATGCAATTGACCTTTTCAGTCATTAGGTGGCATTGTTAAATTCTAGAACCCTACTTGGTGCAGAGCCAGCTCTGTGGTCAGCAATAAAAAGGTGGAATTCTTAAGGCCTTCTTCAGCCATCCAGCCACAGGCTTGAACTTACTGAGATACTGCAGTTGAAAGAGATAATAGACTGCTGGGTCTTGTTTTCTGACGTGCACCAGAAGGATTCTTACTCAGAATTCTACGTTTTGCAAGGCAAGCTGGAGGGCACTTATTTTTCCCATCTGACACCCTGTTGGTGTGTGTGTCTTTAAGGGGTTTTCTCTTTACCTTTACTCTACAGAATTTCATAAAGGATTTGTTAGTGGAAAGTCAAGTCATTTTTTTATATGCTATCACTTTGATCACTTTGCTCAAGTCCTTCATTGCTAATGTGGCTTCTTTTAAGTTCAGATAGAGTGTGGAGGTCATTTGAGGAAAGCCTCAAGCCTTTTCCTTGTTTCCAGGTGCTTACCTTTGTGTTTAATTAACTTACATTTCCGTGGATATGAAAATAAGCTTATCAGTGGTGGTGATAACTAGGCAAATTCAGTAGTCTCATCGTACGATGACTTGTAAGACGAGTGAACATGCGTAGTAGCCTTGACTGAGCCATTTTTTAAGGGTTTGAGTCCTTACCTGACACTAAAAATTACTGAATTTCTTTTCCCAGTCAAACACACTAGACAACATCGCCTACATCATGCCTGGACTTTGATGTGAAAGGATCCTAGGATGTACTTAACCTCTGCATAACTGGCTCGTGTACATACGCACTACACCGGCGCTCCAGAAGGGCTTGTGTGTAGGGTTTTAAAGTTTTATATCTGTATAGTATATACATAGGATCGTAACTATGTGACTTCTATTTTATGAAAAGTTGTGAAGTTAAGCTGAGAAAACCTTTTTGTGTTGGTGGGTGAAATGTCCTCCAATTTGGAAGTATTTTGTATGAAGAATTCAGAAAGGTTTTGAGATACTCGCCTTAAATTCAGATCCTTTAGTGGGGGAAGCAGAGAGAGAATGGACGACTTGATAGAAAGAAAAAAAATCACCGTGAGAGGGCTCATTGAAACCGATCGCCCAGGGAATTGTCGACTCTCCATCCTTGATGATACTCAAAAACTGAATGAGCAGCCTGCTCTATAGTTGGACTTTCTTGAAGCAGGGGGCTGGACCAGGTGACTTCTTGATATCCCTTCCAACCTAAAGTATTCTGATATTCTGTGGGCAGGTAGAGATGATCATGTATTTTGGACCAAGGAATAGAACTGAACTCTTCACCAGCCCTATTTCTAACTGGTTTTCAGTTTAAAATCTACTGCTTGAAGAGGAAGCTGTATAGCTGATCAAAGATACAGAGGTCTTTGCCTCTTGGGTCCTTCTTCCAACCTCCCTTCTTCAGTCAGCAAGAACTGAAAGATTTTGTCATCAGCTGGCTGGTCTGGTGGCTGGCATTTGACAAAGTGGAAGATGACAATTAATTTAATCTTTATGGACTTGCAACCAAATCATTGTTATCTCGATATATCAGTCAGCTTGAGAGAATGAACCTCCTGCTGATTTTTCTGGGGCACAGTCAGATGGCTTTGATGGAGAGGAGCATGGAAGCAGATGGGAATAACTTGGATTGCTTGTGTCCATCTTGCACCTGAGTTTGTGAACGGACAACTTTGGCTTCTGAGATTGCTCTTCCCCCGTCCCTTTCACCAGCAGTATTGGAAGAGCCGTGGTGCTGCTCTGGGGCAGTGGCAAATGACCAGTTTGAAGCAGCTATGGCTGAGTAAGGCACATGTGGCTTGCTTGGACTGATTCCCCTTCCTTCCAGTCACATACTTAGTATTTTGTTTTCTGCTCCTCTGGAAGAGGAGCCCACAGGAGAGCACTTGATTCTGGTATTGGCTTTTGTGTGTCTGTATGTACATGTATGTGGTGTTCGTATCGCGTATTTAACTCCTACCAGTATCTGGAACAGATTTTAATTTATCCTGTGTACTTCTCTGTGGGTGTGTATATATATACATCACTTAAAAGCAAAACCCCCTTCCTCCACCATCAGTGTGTGGGAAATTAGGAGCCATTTGCCTCACCGTACTTCCTGCAGGAATCAAATAATGGGTACCAGTAACCAGTGGCAGTGTACTGGGAAACAGCGCTTGTAGAAATGGGCTATCTTGGGAAAGTAGGTAGAACTGAAACAGGATTTGACTCTAGCCGTTCCAGCCTTATGACATAAAAGGTTTTAAATGACAGAAGAGCACTTTTTTACTTCCAAAGTCCAGCTTCTGTTTTTCGGGGCAGTTGAAAGTGAGCCGCCCCTCCTTGTGGCTGAGGCCCAATTCGTATTTCAGTTAAATCCTGGGGTGTGCCAAAGGGTTTTCCTCCCCATTCCTCTCCCCTGTGCATTCCTCAGCTCTGCCTGCACAAAGCAGTCTCTCTGGGAGAGCTTTTCTCAGTGCAGTGTTGGGTTTTCTCAGTCAGTGGAGGAGGCAGAAGGTTCTCAGACCACCCTATGAGATCTCACTCCGAGCCTGGGGCCAGTTCTAACAATCCACAACTGATCCCAGGGATCCCGGGCTTGGGCAGCAGCCAGGGGGGAGGCAGTCTGGTCCCACTTCGGGTCCTGGCCCTTACTAAAGCATCCGCTGGTGGGAGTGACGGAAAATCACTGCCCTTTACAAGCGAGAGCATCATGGCCGAGGAGTAGGAACAGAAGGGGATCAGTTTTAGCTTTGTCATCTGTCCAATGGAAAACTCTCGAGTGAAAAACCCACACAACCCCGGTGTATGGCATTTTTATTAAAATTTGTACACTTTGTATAATCGGTTATCTTGTGGTATTTGGTGCTTAGAGGGAAACCTTTGGCAAGACTTAGCAGTTTTTATATTTTTTGTTATTTCCTTGCTGTTTGATCCAGATTACAATTCTATAAAGCAACTTTTTTGTACTGTACTTACAATATAATTGTTATTATTTTTTTTTTTTAACATTTGGAGTATTGTCCTTCATTTCTGGCAGGCGCTGCGGGGTTTTTTCCCTGCAGCTCGTTCCTAACACCATTCAGTGTTCCTCAGCAAAAGGCGTCCCGATGCTAAACTCAGACTCGCCGCGTTTTGCAGGCAACCTGCACCCTGGGGGGACCTCGCTGAAAAGAGACGCGCGACCCAGCGCTGCAGATTCCACCGGGGCTCTTCTCTGCCCTGCTGCCTCACCACCACT
>JANHFX010025910.1:0-10769 GCA_027560015.1 Chloroceryle amazona
GCCGTCCCAGCCGCAGCTCTCATTCCTCCGGCCCAGCTCCTCCATGGCTGTCGGCACTCAGGGTGGGCCGGTGGGGCTGCGGAGGGCAGCCGAGGCGGCTGGGGCTCGGCTCCGTTAGCTCCATCCTTGCTTTCCGCCTTAGCGCGGGCGAACTTCGCCGCGCCTCCTCGCACGACTCCCTGTGCCGCCTCGCCTTTCCCCAGCCGCGCCGTCTGCAGCAGCGTCAAAACGAGTCTGCAGAGCGCCGCGCTCGCCCCGGTAGCCAGACGCAGAGCACCCCGGGAGTCGTAGTCCTTCCTCCTCGGCCTGGCGGCAGTGGACTTGGTGAAGCGGGGCAGGAGGGACTACAACTCCCGGGGCCGTGCGGGAGGGAGGGGCGGTGCCAGGGGAGGAGTAGGGACAGCTCCGGTGCTGATCGCGACGTGGGTTTGTCATCACAGCCCGGGCGGGTGGAGGCGACGGCTGTTGGTGTGCGCGAGCGAGAGGCAGTGAAGCGGGCGGCTGGCCGCTCCTGGAGATGAGGCACGAAGCGACCATGCACGTGAGTCCTCGGGTCGGAGCCGAGAGAGCGGCGAGGAGAGCGGTGGGAGCGGAGCGGCCGAGGGCTGGGTGCCCCCGGGACGGGGCAGAAGCCCTTCCGCCCTGAAAAGGCATGGCGGGGCCGCCGGCCCGGGCTCTCCCGCTGGTGGCCAGGGGGCGTGAAGAGGAAGGGAATGAGGACGGCGCTTGTACGAGGAGGTCCAGCATGTGTGTGAAGGGCCCGGGATGCGTGAGGGCCCTGGGGTGTGTGAGATGGGGCCTGGTGTTGGGGTTCGTGCCTCTGTGAGAAGGGTAGCTGTTGGGCAGGCTTGGCAGGCAGGAGATGACCGCAGTCCATCACGGGCCAGGGGTGCATTGGATGACTCCAGTCCCTCGCGCAGCACAGCTCCCCAGGCCGTGAGGGCAGATGGAGCTGGAGGCTGGGCCGCGGCTGGGTTTCGGGTAGCCTTGGGTCAAACAGAACAGTCTTTTACAGATACTGCCCTTGAGCCCTGGTCGCAGCTCCCCAGAGAGTGAATGGATGTATATTGTTAGGTGGTGAGATGTAACAAGGTCCTACTTGGATGTGCAGGATGTTGACACAATGGCTCCACCTGTTTATTCAAGGAGCAGTTGGCTCATGACTAGAACTGGGGGTAGCAAGAATGTGGTCTCTTTTCAGCACTTTTTATATATGGAAAAATATAATACCCCTTAGCACTGGAGAAACAGATGCTGTGCAAATACAAGTTACATTATGCAGACTTTTTAGCTGTTTCTATGTTGTTGGTTGAAAACAATTTCCTCTGGTGAACTGTACTTCAATTATTATTTAGGACCTATTTTATGTCATGCAAGAGCTCCGGGGGCCTCACATGGCTGTTTTTAATAGAAGATCGGTCATGTTGCCAGTAGATTGGTAATGATGAATCCTGATGATATTATACAATGCAAAGAGCACTTTTGCAGTCTGCTGTGATTTAAGGTATAATCTGCAGCTCTCTTAGCTAATAGTTTTAATGCTGGATTTCTACACTGGCAGCAATCGAATTTCAGCCTGAAGTGAAGATTTGCATTCTTTTCAATATGTATGCTCAAAAAGAAGTCTGAAATCTTAAATTACACTGATACGGAGTTGTGTTTGCCTGATTTTGGACAAAGACTGTTAAGATCATAGATCTTTTGCAGAGTAATTGCTCAGATGCCACACAATGAAGCCTTTCAACCAAAGAGGTGCACTAGAAATAAGCCATTCTTCAGTAAGAATATCAGTTTTATGGCTGGAGAATAGGAATAATTAGAATGCTGTTTAAAATGCCTAGTTCTGCATGCTACATGCACGTGTTGGAAATGTTTATGTGGCATTTCCCATTTATTTACATGTGTTTATTGAGATGCTGAAGTCATGTTTAGTATGTATTGACCTTGGAAAGCATTTCATTAAAAGCAAATTTCACTAATGAAGGGTGAAATCTTTGGATTCTTCATGATTGCATTTGACATTTTTGACAGGTGGTGAATTCACTGATGTTCTTAAATACTTGTGGAAACAAAGTAGTGGTATAACATGAAAGTATAATATTAAAAAAGGAAACTTCAGTTATATAAATATATATACTTGACACATATCAGAGAACACCATCCTGTTTGTTTTTTTTTATATGATTGTCAATATAAATGGAATTGTTGTTAAACATAGTGGAATAAAAACCAGAAAACACAGCTTTATTATAAAAAGACAGCAGAGACTTATAAAAAACCCTACAAATTCCACTTTTTCAGGGCTGGTTGAAATGGTCAAGCAGTGTCTATTTTTAAGCATATCTCATCCAAAATTATAATCACAAGCATCTTGATTTTTCTAAGATATGAAAATGCAGTGTGGCAGATGAGGTTTGGTTTTCACTTGCAGTTTCTGTGGTTGTAGGGTTTTTGTTTGTTTGTTTCCTTTCTTTTTTTGTTTGTTTGTTTGTTTTTGGTTTTGATTGGCCTTGTTTCATTTTGGTTTGTTTGTTTGGTTGTTTTTTTTCTTTCTTTCTTCTACTTACACTATTTCCAGCATACCCAAATATTAATCTTATTAAACTTTCTAGTAAAATTATATTCTATTGTGTATTCTTTTTCTTAAGAGTCTTTTCATTTTCCAACATTAGGCTAGTATTGTTGGTCCTTGTTCAAATGTGACTTAGACTGGCTGAACTAATTGTTTGATTTATGTCTTTTAGCTAGCTGATTTCCTATTACATAAAACAAATGTAGTTGCTTCTTTTCACACAACAACTTTATGGAACAGTCTGTTACAGAACTACCATATCTGAATTGTAGAGCAATAGAGTGATTAAGTGTATGTCTTTTGATTATGACAAAAACAACTCATAGGAGAGTATAAGCATTTATTTTCCCATTTCCATCAAGCAATATTTAAAAATAAAGCTACAAAGTTAAAATATTTTATCAGCATGAGAAAAACAGCCTGTGCACTGGCAGTCTTCCTATAGTTATGAATTCTTTGTTTCAGTCTCTTACTCATGCCATTTCTCTGTAGGCAAGATGGGCCAACAACTACCAGAAAGGCAGCCCAAACAGTCCTTCCAGAGAAGGAGTTACCTAGTGCAAAAGTTTGCTATTGACATCTGCTGTCATCTGGATATAATTGGATCTGGATCCATCTTTGTGACTAGTTTTCCATTTCTAACCATGTTTCAAATAACAGGTGTAAGTCTTAGTAGTGCTTATGGCCATGGGGAGAACTTTGGTTTAGAAGTCAAAGCAGCTAACTCTCTTTTCTGTGAAACATAGAAATCTGTATGGTTTGTGCATGTTCTTTTAAGAATTGGTCTGAATTAGTTGAAAAGTCTGTGTATCTCTCAGCAGTTTCCCTTAAGGCTTTACTGGAACTTTCAAAATGGAGATTCAGTGGGAAGTTCTAATTCATACACTGATTAACTCACTTCAGGTGTCACTGCTCATCTGATTGTAGCATGCAAATATTTCATATACTTGCTCTTTCCCAAAATAAAAGAGCAAGAATGTAGTTTGGGTAGCCTGTTCTTGGTATTTATCACAACATATGGACATTAATGGTGACAGTTTGTAGAAAGTGCTAATGCTCTAGAGACACTCTCACTTAGTAGGGCACCAGATTATTTCAAATGTGACTGAGTCCATAGAAGTGAGGGAAAACCAGGAAGTGGGAAATAATCTGTAAATAAACTCCTTTGTCAAGGGAATAAATGAGAACATTTTCTACTTAGCTTTTCATATCCTGCAGTCACTGGCAGTGGTTATGCCCAGGCAAAAAAGGTATATAACAGACACATCCAAACACAGTGGATAAGGGCAACAGCAATCAAAAAGGCTGCTTCCAGATTTTTAAGAGGTTATAAAATGATGATTAAAAAAGCCAAATCAAAGCTATTAGACAGTGGATTTAGCTTGGAAATACATCTCCTGTCACTCAATAAAATTATTAGATTTGCCAGTCTTGATTCAGACTGGAAACACTGGAGTAGAAGACCCTGCCAAGGTACTGAGTACAACAGAGCAAGCTATATACACCATTTTGTTAACTGATCAAGCTGTATTTGGAGTCAGCAGTCTTCCTTCTGTCTCTACCCCTTTTTGGAAGTGTACAGTGGAAGCTTGTTCCCTTGCTGATCAGAAACTTTTTAATCTTCAGCTCAGAGGCACTCAGGGCTGGTTTATGCTCAATTCTTAATGTTGGTTGGGTGCTCCAGTGTATGTCAGTCTAAACAGTTCTCATTAGCCTAATGTTCACTCCAGACTACTATACAGAGAAACAAGCTCAAGTTTTGCTCACTTTTTTTTTTTAAGATATCTCACGTAAGATAAACTCTTCATTCCTAATAACCTTTCTAATAACTTTTTATGTAGTTTCCAGTTTGAACTCAGCTTTCAGAAACATGCTTGACCAGGATTGTTACTAATGGCATATTACCAGGGCTTTAGACAGCGGCATTAGTATTTCACTTTGTCTCTTGGCCAGATGCAACTGCTCTGGCAATTGAGAAGCAGCACAGTCTTTGCTAGCCTCATAACCATAAGTACTGTACTAAATATAGAAAACAGCCAAGGGCTGTAGCCACCTTGTCTTCATTCTCTTTCCTAACCAGTGACAAAACCAAATTTATTTCTATTGCAGGACTTAGCATGACACAACTTCTTTTTTTTTTTTTCACTTTTCAGCACTGCAGTGTTTTGGTGTTTTCTTGATATCCTGTGTTAGACTAATGCACTTAGGACTTTTTGCCACTGTTTGGAGAAGTGGATTTTGCTGTACTACCTAGAGTGAGAATTGTTTCTTAAGCTACCCTTTGCATGGAGATAAACTTAGGTTAAAGAAAAGTCAAATGAGGCATAGTGTCCTAGCTCACCACAAAGAGATTCACCAGAATCCATGTGCTAGAACCTTGCCAGAAGTGAACTTTCAATTTTCCTATTGTATTCTATTGTTTTAATATCCATTGTTTGTGTTTTACTAATTATATTTTACAAAACGCAAAATGATCACTTCACAAAAAGCTGCATGGGCAGGGAATCCTGTCTTTTTACTAAAATAATGTCTAAAGTGAGTTTCTTTTTAGAAAGCAACAAGAATGTATATTCTTCTACAGTCTATATAGCAGAGCAGTGTTGCTCTTTGAAGCAACAGTAAATTAGCTAATCACTGTCTATATAACCTTACTGTAGATAGAAATAAGTCATTTTTCCTGGGCTTTCTATCAATCTTTTCCTTTAAGACTTGCCTGTTTTTGTGAAAGGCACTAAGGAATGAAACTCAGCATTTCAAATATCTTTCTCTTTAAATTGCTTTTTGCATCGTATTTTCCAGGGGCAATTCATCCTGCATTAGACATCCAGAGTGGGGTGCATGTATAAGTGTAAACTGAAGTGAAGGCCAGGGAGTCATGGTATGCTTCTCTGATTCAGTGAGACAGCTTTTCAAATTAATTACGTCGAAGAATGAGGTCCTCTAAGACCATGAAGAGTAATGTAGCCAAGTGTTTATTATTAACATGAAGGTGGCAGGTAAGCACATAGTTTTTCATACATTTGCCATCAACCCTGCTATGTTTTAACCTGTTCTTTTGAGATCAAGGAAACAGATGAATGTGAGACTTGAATAGTGATGGAGTTTGATATAGAAAACTGCTTAAAAATTAAATTTGCCTATGCCCATGAACAATACATATTTGAAAAGTTTAAAGATGTGCTGTAAAACAGGGTAGCATACAAAGCTGTCCTTGGTGGTCTTTGGACCATATTAAAGCTGGGGGCATACCTTCTTCCATGTTTGATTAGGGGCTGACTGTAGGTCTTCCATTCATTGTCATGAGCTTCGATTTCCCAGTGGACTCTCAAGTCAGTCCTGAGTCTTCTGGGAGGTGTCCTGGAATTGCCTTTGGTGCTAACATCCTGCATGGTATAGGGATCTTAACAGGGACTCTTTCTACATAGAACCAAGTATGCAATATGCTAATGAAAATAGCCATGTGCATTCTGTCTGCAATTTTACTAAATAAGGACAATTTTACTGAAGACAAAGCTCAATGTGTTTTGCTAAGAGGCGCTTTTTTAATATATCAATTTAAACATTTGAGAACTTTGTCCAAAAAAATAAAGTAAGGGGTTTGCTTTCTTGGAAACAGCATATCGTAACATTAGCAGTCAGCAGTATATATGTATGTGTATCTCATCATTGTATGTAGCATTTATTTACATGTCTGAATATAGCATTCCTGGTGATTATTTCCAGCATCATTTCCAATGGAGGAACATAATATCAGCACTAGCTTCTTCACATTAATTATTTACCAAATGCCTCCATAATAGAGACAAGTCTTGTTAGGAGTGAGATGACACAGTAATACATTGGGAAGTGGGCAACAGCTCATCCTGTACTTGGAGTCAGCAGCCTGCATTTAAGAAAGAGAGGCACTGCAGGCATATTCACAAAGTTCAAGAGAACCAAGCATCCCTTATAGTCAGCACAAAAAGAGACTTCTCTAGAGAATCATTTATATCATTTAATGATGGCACTTTTCTCAGTTGGGTTTTGAACATGAGAAAGGCTCACCATCGGTAGTCTAGGGAGACTGGCTAAAAGTTAAGCTAGGCTAAAGTTAGTTTCTCCAAAAAGTTTGAATTATTATCAATACCTTAGTAATAATCTCAGCATTCCCCATGTGGGAGGTGGAGAAATTAGTCCTTTCCCATGCCTTTCTTGTACCTTCTGCATCCTGTAATAGGCAGACATATTCCTACCCCTGAAATAAAAGCTACCTGCAGTTAGACTTGTCCTATAATACTGCAAGTAATGAATCTATAACTTTAAGATACAGTGAAAATGTTGAATTTTCTTTTTAATTATTATTTTTAAAGAACTTTTAATGAAATTATTTCATAGGTAATGCCATAAACACATTAGTTCAAAGTTTCTTTGTGGGAAAATCTATGTTTAAAACCATTCACAGGAAACATGTTCTTGCTCAGAAAGCCTACATAATGTACAAGACATAGGAATACTATTAATAGAATCCATGTCTCCTTATTCCATTGCTCACTGGATCATATTGTTTCAGAAGTGTTAGGTATTAAAATACATGGGTATGAATTGTAAGGCACATAGGACTGAGGGGAACAAGTGAAATGAAAGCTGAAACTCCTTTTCGTAAACCATAAATGAGTTTGAAAAGCTACATAGAAGGCTTTCTAGGAGATAAGATCAAGAAAGAAAATGGTTCTTCTTCTTGCTAGAAGTGGTAACTACTGGTTTCAGCTGCTGCATCACAGAGAGGAGCCAGAGGGGTAGCAAAACAGACTGCTGGTGAAAGTGCATGCACTGGCATCTCCAGCTACTGCACAGTCTTTTGCATGCTGGACTTTACTGACTTGTTGCAAACTGTACACAACATCAGCATACTCTTTACTACTTCATAGCCAGTTGTGATTAGACTAGTATATACAGCATTTGATTTTCTTTTTCTCATGTTCTAAGCAAAATATCTCCAAATAGTTTTACAATAAGGGAGACTAGTAAAAGTGGACGGGATTTATTTCTGTCTTTTGCTATAGAAATCATAAACATGAAATAGTAGTGATGTGTATGCTTGGTAACATTTAGGGTTTTGTTCTAAAATTTCTCTGTAACATGCCTGTGAATTAAGTGAATAAATATTAAGGCCAATGCAAACACTTGGGGTGCAAGCTCATAGGTACCCAAGACTATGTTTAATCAAGAACTTTAATCACTACCAAATAAAAGAGTAATTCTGAAATCAAATACCCCCTGCTGCATAATTTATGAAAATATAAACCTTTCCCTGAATTTTCTCTCAAATTTTGCTACTTCCATTGTCTCCTTCATGGCTTTTTGTCTTCACTTCTATATGCCACTTCAGTAGCCCAAAGAAGCTGGCACAGTTATTTGTTCAATGGAACAGAATTGGCTCAAAGAATGTATCGAATAATTGAAATTCTGCTGAGAAGGTGGGTCAGTGTACAGCCCTCACCCTGGTTCCAGTTGTCTTCTCTGATTGCCAAATGCTCTCTGAGATGTCTTATCTTAGAAAGCTTTGACATGAGCTGCTTTTCCATAAACCTGTATATTAAGATATAGTGTCTTTCTGTCTGAAATTAGTGTGCATAAGTGTTGCCCTTAGTCTTGCCAAAGTCTAAGAATTTAAAATCCCGTCAGGCTCCAAAACTGTTTGGGATTTTTTCTTGAAAATTGTATGAGGTTAAACATCACCCATTTCTAAGATTTATTTATTTATTTATTTATTTATTTATTAAATCTGGTTTTTGAGCATCCCAGGTAGAATTTTGGTTAGATTTTTAAGCAACTCTCCTGAAAGCAAAAAGTGTACATTTCCTAAATTAAACCCATGTTCTTTGAAGTCCCTAGAGAAAAATAAGCTTTCTCTGTAGCAGTATTCAGTAGTCTGTGCTTATTCACATAATTTATATGGATTAGAAACTGTATTTTCAGGACTCAAACTTGAAAACATCGACAACTACCACTTATGATAATGTTGTATTAACATTGCAAATTCCAATAGTGTAGAATAAACTAGAACTAGAAAAAAAAACAAGACGTTATTTCAGAGGTATATCACAGAATCACAGAACTTTAAGGATTGGAAGGGACTTAAAAGATATCTAGTCCAACCTCTCTGCCAGAGCAGGATCACCTAGAGCAGGTCACATAGGAACACATCTAGGCAGGTTTTAATTGCATCCAGAGAAGGAGACTCCACAACCATTCTGGGCAGCCTGTTCCAGTGCTCTGTCACCCTCACAGTGAAAAAGTTTTTCCTTATGTTTCCTTATGCTCCAGCTTGCACCCCCTGCCTCTTGTCCTGTCATTGGACATAACACAGAAGAGCCTGGATTCATCTTCCTGACACTCTCCCTTTACATATTTATAAACATTGATGAGGCCATCCCTCAGTCACCTCTTCTCCAAGGTAAAGAGACCCAGCTCCCTCAGCTTTTCATCATAAGTGAGATGCCTACTCCATTAATCCATCTTTGTGGCTCTGCACTGGACTCTTTCAAGCAGTTCCCTGTCCTTCTTGAACTGAGGGGCCGAGAACTAAACACAATATTCCAGATCCAGATGCGGTCTCACTAGGGCACAGTAGAGAGGGAGGAGAACCTCTCTCGACCTACTAACCACACCCCTTATAATTCATCCCACGATGCCAGTGGCCTTCCTGGCCACAAGGGTGCATTGCTGGCGTATGGTCATCCTGATGTATATACCTGTGAACCTCATAATTTAACGGTATGATACCTGAAAGCTGGTAAAGGCAAAATGCTTTGAGTATAGTTATACATTCTATGGCATTGCAAAAGACAGCAGCATATTTACAGTATCTTAACAGCTGTAAAACCTATTGAGATTTTGCTTGCAAATATACCTCTTATATCATAATGCAGAATTGATCTCTTATTACCTTCTTGTGCAAGTGATGTATATTTGTATTACAACTATTTCATTCATCATGTTTTCTGAAGGTAGATATTTTTAATTATATACTCAAGAACAGAATTGTTAGAATTTTTTTTTTTTTTTTTTTTTTGTACCTGTCACCAGTGTTGTTTACATTCTCTTTTGTAACCAGAACTATTATCATGGACACAAGAACCATTAATAAGAATTAAACCTCTGCAAAGTTCTTCCTGAGTTCATTCATATCTGGTATCAAAATCTCTAATAAAATCTAAATGTTTCCAGTTTTATATGATAAAGGGACAATAGACTATTTCTTTTTATTTTGAATTACAGATGGCATCTTCTCAAGATTCCAGATATGGCCAGAAAGACACATCTGACCAGAACTTTGATTACATGTTCAAACTGCTCATTATCGGCAACAGCAGTGTTGGGAAAACCTCCTTTTTGTTCCGATATGCTGATGATTCCTTTACATCTGCATTTGTAAGCACAGTTGGGATTGATTTCAAAGTAAAAACGGTTTTCAAAAATGAAAAAAGAATTAAGCTACAGATTTGGGTAAGCCAAAAGTAATAATTCTATGCACTAAACAAGCTGTAGCAGTTTGATAGATAGCATTTAAGCCACTGATTTTTAACGAATGTCATAACCTTTATATGTATTTATATCACATATTAATGAAAAAGCAGTTAATTGTTTCCTGCATTATTTTTCTCTTTCAAACAATAGAATATAGGCAGTATTTTTAAGGTATGGAAGTACAGCAGAGTATATATTCTAAATTAAATTGCATTGAGAATAACACATATTGTTACATGTGCAGGGAGGTCTAACTGACTATAGGCTATTCAAAGTGATACACATTATTAAAAAGGACTTTGGAATACCAGTTAGGATCTGTTTCCTTCCTACAAAAATTATAAATTCATGTAGTGTCTATGATAGTGGATGCATAAAAGAAGGCATGGAAGAGACCTTCCTAAAGTCACCTATGAGGACATAAGGTTAGAGACAGGCTTCAGATCTTACTTTTATGCTGAAGTTTTTTACCCCCACCAGCACTTCATCTTGGTTTGCTGTTTCTTTTGTTTGTTTTTTTGTTTTGTTTTGGTTTTTTTTTGTTTGTTTGTTTGTTTGGTTGTTTTTTGTGGGTTTGTTTGTTTGTTTGTTTGTTTGTGTTTGTTTGTTTGTGGTTTTTTTTTTTTTTTTTTTTTTTTTTTTTTTTTTTTTTTTTTTTTTTTTTTTTTTTTTTTTTTTTTTTTTTTTT
>JANHFX010025910.1:10869-28415 GCA_027560015.1 Chloroceryle amazona
TTTTTTTTTTTTTTTTTTTTTTTTTTTTTTTTTTTTTTTTTTTTTTTTTTTTTTTTTTTTTTTTTTGTTTTGTTTTGTTTTTGTTTTTTTTTCGGTTGGTTGGTTGGTTTTTTTTCAATTAAAATTTTAATGCCAGATCTTAAAAGACCTTGTCATTGACAAATTAGCTCGAACTGCAACAATTCACTACTTGTGTTTGCACTTTTAGATGGACTATTCTGCATTAGAACACTGTGTTGCAGTTATGCTTGTTAGTAAATCTTGACTGTTGCACCTCTGGGAGCTTAAATAAAATCACCTGAGTATATCAGGAAGCTATGCTGGTTCACCAAACCTGAAATAGAGCACTATTACCTCATCTTGCAAACTATATCAGCAGCTATATTGTTCCTAATATGCATATTTTCCTAATATGCATTATCTCTGTCTGTAACATCTGTCTATATTATACTATACTTTTTTACTTTTATTATCCAAATGTCTTTCAATAATGAATAGTAGTTCTGCAGTATCCATTCCCATTTCAAACTGCATTTATGAAAGACTATTTATATTAGATAAAATATAAGCTTGAATGAGTCGAGGAGTGTGACTTGATGTTAATTCTGAGTAGAAACACGCATTAGGTTGTAACACTTCCTTGAAAGTCACTAGCAAAATATTTGTTGACATCATATGATAAATGATACTTAAAAAACATGAAATAAAACATTCTGAAAAAATCTCACAGGTTTGAACAGTCAGAAGAGACAGGAAATAAAACTTTAAAATGTGTTCTAAATGACAAGATCAGGACTGAATTTCTTCACTGTGTACTGCAGTGAAGATAACATGGAATGCCACTGATATGCAAGCCTTGCCTGGCAGTAAGATGCAGAAATGTGTAAAAAGGAATGCTATTAAATCACTAAAATTCCCTATCTGGAGACACGGTTAATCCAACATGTGTCCTGATAAAATTTTGCATATATTCTTCTTGGGTAGACGTTTAAACTTCATGTTTAATAGTCTATTTAGCATACTTTGTGTTCAACTTGAAGCATGCTGGAGCTTGAAATACTGATTTCCTCAGAGTAGGATTCTCATATGCTTACCAGTGAAGGGTGCATGTTTGTTTGAAAGTCAGCCTAGGCAGTCAAGCAAGTAGAGTCATTACTTCTTAATAATATTCACTGTATGATTAACACACATGAACTAGCAAGGGTTAACAGGTTGAACTAGGTGCTGTCTTACATAGTAAGATGCCTTGCAGGTCTTTTTATTTTATATTTTCTTCCTTTGAGACAATGGTGAATTATTTTTGGATTCAAATCACCTGAACTGAATTATCTCTTCATTTTTCAAGACAGGGGTGATGGGGCACTCTCTAGTACTTACCACTATATCCTTTTCATATGGCCAGAAAGAACCTGCTGGCAGCATTGTAACATCTGCTTTTTTTCCTCTGAAATGGGCACCTTCTTTCCGCAATATTTCCTACTGGAACTGAGAGAGGTTCAGAATTCAAGTGCTATATTCATTAGTGATGGCACATTACCTTGTCATAGCACCACCAGCTGACCCTGAAATTTTGTTTCACAGCAAATTACAAATGCGAGAACCATGGTATGGACATTACAAAGACAGCATATTGACACCTTTTTTATTTTTTAAAGGAGAGAAATCCTTTAAAAATGCACTTTACTGGAAAAGATACTAATTTCTCAACATAAAATATAAGAAATTTTGGAAAGGCATTGTGTCCATATGCAGCATATACATGCATAGGATGAAAGTCCATTAGAGGGCTCTAGGATGTTTTACAGTATCAAATAACAAACAGCAATACATTTTTCGTCCATTTGGTTTGAGCTAGTAGTATTAAAGGAATGAGACTGCATGGCTGTAAGGTTCTTCCAGTTTCAAATTGCTCCATTTCAAATTATTTTGAATTTTAAAAAAAAGGCTTGCCAATACTAATTCTGACAACATGCTAAAAAAAATTATGAAACGGTCAAACGGGTAATATTTAAAAAATAAAATTAATTTTAACCTTGTAAACCTATCACTGTAATCGCTGTATAAATCACCCCATTCAGTATACCCTGTAGCTGTGATGTCATAAAGGTTTGCATTACATTTGTAGTCTGTCAGTGGTTTAATAGAAATAACAGACTGAAAGATCTTATGGGGAAAAATATAGGCTAATTTGGACAGAATTTCTTAGCTAAGATTTGTCAAAATAAATTAGAATAAAGGAAAAAAAAAATCAGATATTGATTCCTGGAAAACAGAATAAGTTACAAAGATAGATCAACCTTTTTCTTTAACTGACAGTATTATCTGTACCACATCTTTTAAAATATGGGCTCATATTTACAATTTAGTTTACTATCAGAACTCTCAGTATTTTGTAACCAGTTGAAGTATAAATTTTTTCTGAGGAATAAAACATCAAGTTTTCCCTCAATTTTTTTTTTTTCACACAAAAGTGTTCTAACTATGCTCTGAGAACAATATTAGCATAGTTTCTGTCTGACTGCAGGATTTTAATGCAACTATTAAATAAGAATACTGCACTGACTTTTGCTGCTTAGATGGCTTTTCCCTGGGACTAGCCAGACTTCATGGACTAGGTACAATGAACACACACAAAACGAAGATACATTCCTAAAGGAGAGAGTGTAAGACCTGCTTGTGGCAGCATATACTTCCTTGAACTGTGTGTGCCAGCTTCATTTGATACACAAAATGTTGCTGTCTTCACATCAATGTCATGGGGTTTAGGGACTAAGAGAGGAATAGGTTATATAAGCTGAACAAGGAATTTCAATGTCATCATTCAATAATTAATCATATAGTTACCTTTAAAAAAAAGGCAGTAAATGTTCGGCACCCGATTTTTTGCTCTACAAGCTGCCTAACAATGCTTTATCAGTAAAAATGGCTTGAGTTAAAATGAGAGTCTTACTTATTTTGTGTGTGTGTGTGTGTTAGTAAGGTTTGTGCAAGTATGAATGAAATTGCCTTGATATTGGAGGCAGTGCAATATTGCAGAAATATCCTGTAACAGTGACTAAGGCTATAGCATCAGTGCAAAAGTCACTAAATACTCTAGTTTAGAAGTAAGATATTGAACTCTAAAGCAATAAAAGGGTAGTGAAGAGTAGTGTGTGAAGACAGAGGATAGAAAACGTAGCAAATGTTTCATCAGAGGAATTTCAGGACTTGATTTTGTCACATCTGACTCCTGAGTATTTTTAATTGGTTTGATAGCAACATCACAGTTTATTTCACGATTCCTTTCTCAGGCACTGATGGCAATGTGTAGCTGCTACTTTGAATACACAGCCTTTTTAGATGAGGATGGTAAATCTAATAATGAAAATGAAACTTCCTAATCTCAACATGATAATATGTGTATCCGGTAATGTATCAGGCTGCAAGTGATTTGAAGACAGAAATATAGAAGGATGAAAACTGCAGGGATTTGGGATTTCTCTGGATCCATTTGTAACACAAAATCAGACATATGAAGACTATCCTTTGGCACTGAGTCCAACTGCCATGGAATAGCTTTTGTGCATACAATTAAACTCTTTTAGTCTCTGAAAGAGGATGGATACTTCCAGATTTTGCATTGAGAAAGATCTCTGTCCTGTGCTATATTCCCAAACCAGTCTTGTGGTAATGAGCAATGCAATGTGTTCACAAATGTTCTGTCAGAAGGCTCTAAATGAACTACTCCTTGGAAAAGATGGTTAATGAAGAATGTATTTGTGACAGCCAGGACATGAATTCTTTCTGGAATTTCCTTGTTAGCTGAAACAAAGTGAAATTCTGGGTGGCTTTTGTTTTCGTTTATGCTGACCTCCAGTAGATGACTGCTACCCCAGTTATGGTAAGATACTTCCTTCTTTATTCTTTGCTTATTTCTAAACAATATGTAACAGTGAAGAGCCATGAATAATATTTCCCTGGAATTTTTGGGATGGGATGCTATTTTCGTACTGCTGTATTATTTCTTGCAGTGTTTCTTACATCTTCACAGAGAGCTTTTTCACTTATATGCAGCCTGTATTTGGTATACTTTATTTCTCAGAAATGCTGGCCTTCATTAATCATTATTTTTCCATAATTCTTTTTTTTTTATTCCCTATTTTTTGCAACGTCTGGACTTTTCAACAACAGATATTAGAGATTTACACAGGCAAGGGAAATCCCATTATAGTACAGACAGTACAATTGTGTTCAGATCTCAGTCAGAGAACTGCCAGGAGTTTTTAATCTTTGTATAGCTTGAGGATCTGTTTCTTGTACCTGTTCTTCTGTTTATATTAACATGGTGTCCATGGATCCAATTCAGCTCAGGTTTCCATTGTATTAGGTAAGTAGTCAAGAAAAAATGGTTGAATAATTAACTTCTAGCCAGTCAAGTGGGAATGCAGGTAGGAGGGGTAGATGGCTAATGTGGGTACTTGTCAGGGAAAAGAAAACTGCTTGCCTAAAAAGCAAATGAGAGTTTGCCTTTTCTCTAAACTTTTGTAGATGCTAGTCATTTATATAATCTAAATAATTTATTTATCTTAATGCTTAAAGGCATCGGAGCCAAAGGAAATCCAAGCAGAGACTGTAAAAATGTTCTGTGTGTTGTTGTTGGAAGTTTGACTGTAATTGCTCATACAATGAGGCATGATGTGAAAGCACCAAAGGATATGAGTGAGAATGGCACAAAGTGTTTATGAGACACGGCACCATAAATGGTGTAAATACTTAGAAATAGTTACAGATTCTACATGTGCTGATTTGTGTTATGTCCTTGCAAATCACATTGCAAAAGTACTAACAGATGTTACTACTGCATCCAGTTCTGGAGCCCCCAGCACAAGAAGGATGTAGACATACTGGAGCGTGTCCAGAGGATGGCCACCAAAATGATCAGGGGAATGGAGCGTCTCTCGTATGTACCTGAAGGGAGCTTACATGAAGGCAGAGGAATTTTATTCAAAAGGGTTTGTAATGATAGGACAAGGAGCAATGGTTTTAAGTTGGGAAAGGATAGGTTCAGACTGGATATTAGAAGAAAGTTCTTTAATATGAGGGTGATAGATTACTGGAATGGGCTGCCCAGAGACGTGGTTAAGGCCCCATCCCTGGAGTCATTCAAGGTCAGGCTTGATGGGGGTCTGAGCAACCTGCCTTAGTTAGAGATGTCCCTAGTAGTGTAGGGAGGTTGGACCAGATGACCTCTAGAGGTCCCTTCCACACTAAAACATTCTATAATTCTATGTGATACTACAGTCCCTTATTGGAAAACACAAAAGTGAACTCAATAGGACTGTTTGTAAAATATAGATGCATCCGTTATTAACAATACACATCTTGTAAAACTATTTGAGGTATTGCTTGTATAGAACCAGGGCCTGGTCTTCAGTGCCAGAGAAGATCTTGGCAATGTGAAAGGCATGCTTGGTTCAGATGGACTCAGTGCAAAATGCAATTGATGTATGCTTTGTGAGACTGGCCATGCTGGCCAGTGATGACACTTAAAAAATTTATACACTTTATTTAAAAAGTAGCACTGTCTATTCAAATATTGATGTGCCATTAGAATTTTATTTCTATAAAAAGTTTATCTTAAGTGTTTCAAACACTGTTTCTGAACCCAACTCAAAAAAAGTATGGTGCCTATCACTTCCGTGCCCTGGCTAGACATCTCTGTGGCCTGATCCCATGTACTTGCACTCTTACACTCATATGGACCAAAGTGGCTTCAAGTTCATGGATTCAAATAGTCTGGAGGAGAAACTTGAGGTAAATGCCAGTCCTGCAACTGCAACTAGGTTTAAATTCCACTATTTTCCCCAATATTCCAATGGTTTTGTGAAAGACTTCTGTAAAATTAGGTTAAAGATTTTACTTTTTTACAAAAGTTCTGTGCTTTGCAATACCCTCCATTGCCTACTTCAACAATTTTGCTGTATAGTTTTGCTTGCAGCGTAGAAATCAGGTCCCTGTGACTAGCTTAGCACTATGTATACCGTAGCAGGACTTTAAATATTCTCTGACAAAGTCTCCTGTTATCAGTAAAATGATACACCTCTATTCAAAAGCAAAAGATTAATTGCAAAGAGAAGGTAGCATTTAGCGTAATTAAAGTTCTAAATAAGGCATATTGCACTGTTGAAGTGGAAATTTCCAGAAAAAAAGAATTTAGGTCTGTCAGAGGAAATCAGTTGTTCTGTTGTGACAGCAAGAATGATACTTGGTGGACATTTTTGACCCATATAGATTGGATACTATTGACTTTGGTTTATTTTATTTGGAAATAAAAAGAATGCTGCAGAAAGAAATATAAAGTATTCTCTCACAAGGGTTTCTGATTTTCCTTTCTAGATGGTTTAGTCCATCACACTGGCTAGCAAAGCCTATATTTATTCAGCTTAATGAATCATTCTAGGATGAGATGACCTAAAAAAAGGCTGGAAGTGTAATATTTTTTCAAGTCTATATTCACTTGTAACTAGGACTCCTATTTTCTGCAGTGTCCTGAATCTTCTGGGACTACTTATTTCTCAACTCTTCTCTGAAAGATTTTCAAATTCTAGTCATCATGTGAGACTTCTTAACAGCAATAAGTGCAATGTACTCCAGCTTCTTTGGAGAAATCTGTTTCTAATTAGAGTTCCTAGACTTACAGTAGTCATGATCACACATGATATAAGTTCACTTATGCTAACTGTGAAATAGAAATGTGAGAGTGAAGTATGGAAGCGTTCCATCTGGCTGGATATAAATGTAAGACTCATTTTAACTGTATGAACAAAAGGAATTGAGGAAATTTCCTGGAGTGGAAGTTTTTTAGTGATGAAAAGAAAGGTGGGTATGGAACTAATGACAAACTGTCTTGAAAGGAGAGGATATCAGACTTAGACTGCATTCTGGTAAAGTTTTAGGACTCAAACAGTAAACTTAATACATAGTAGTTATATGCTCACAAAACTTGTTACTGATGGGAAGCTGGGACGTGTTACCAGTCTGGAAGAGGATCAGTATATCAGAGAGAAAAAAAAAAAGTGACTTTCAAGTGTCAAGTCATAGAAATGGAATTTAATTTAACATTACCAAATTGGGTGTTTTGGGATCAATAATAATATATTATTTTATAAAATGGAAGTTTTTCAGTTAGCAACCACTGAAGAAAGGCACAATCTGGGTATACAAGAGAAAGGATTCCTACCAATTATTTCATGAAAAACAGTTAATATGGCTCTTACATGTTCATGTTGAAGTGTTTCCAGAGGAAAGAAGACTATTCCTTTATCTGCTACAATGGACATACTTCATATGGAGAAAGGAACTCAGACTGAAGACAGGTACAGAAAAACCCTACTGTGATGAGTAGAGGAGGTAAAGGAATAAAATGAAACAAAAAGTGCATCTCTTTGTACTCTAGGAAGCAATGGCAAGACTAGTGCTTTGGTTTTTGAAGAAATAATTCTTTTTTCAATAAATATACTTACTTTTGTCCAAAAGACACAATTTTTCCACTGAAAATCAGTTTGATTTGGAAAAATGTGTAGGCAGGTTTGTTATTTCATAGAATCATAGAATGGTTTGGGTTGAAAGGGACCTTAAAGATCATCCAGTTTAACTTCCCTGCCACAGGCAGGGACACCTCCCACTAGACCAGGTTGCTCAATGTCCCATCCAACCTAATCATGAACACATTCACTCATGAAGCATCCACAGCTTCCCTAGACAACCTGTTCCACTGTCTCACCACCATCAGTGAGGCTTCTAATATAAATCTACTCTTATTGTGCTCGAAGCCACAGCCCCTTGTCTTATTACTACAAGGCCTTGTAAAAAGTCCCTCCCCAGCTTTCTTATAGGCTTCCTTCATGTTTATATGATATCAGTGTACCGTTAGAAGAAATCTGTAACAAATAAATAGGATATGCACTGATGGTCTGTATAACTTACAGAGACATTAATGAATTGCCCTAGAAAGCACATTCAGAGTTGGGCTGACAAATTTCACATGCACTGTTCTGAATGCTCCCCATTGCTCCCTCTCCAAACATAAAGTAGATTTGATGCTTGTATGATATTTTAAATATGGCAGCAGTCTTACAGCACCTCAAGAACTCAAGTATTTTTCATTTCTGTGAGCCACATCATCCTACTTCCTGTTCTTATTTAGGCTAACTCACTTTTGGAATTTTATTCATGCAGGTGGTAAGAATGATTTTTTTCACATCACTCTCCTTCAGGAAGTTTAATAAAATGAGAGTTTCAGAACAGTGTCAGTATCGGGGTGCATCCGATAAGATATATCTGGTGGCATGTAAGAAGGGTCATCAATAGGAAATTAATTTGGTCATTTGAGGTGTTGAATCTAGTAGACAAAGAAACTCAACAGACAGCAGCTGAGTATTAACATGTCTGTTTGCCATGTTTCAGGGGGTATAGAATCTATCAAGGCAGAAAGGCATTAATGAGATCATATAGTGTCAAGGAAGGTTACAGTTGCTTTGGCTGGGAAATGGAAAGGCTGAGAAAACCAGTATTGTGCTAATTAGAGGCAAAGAGAGAAAAAAAATTCTAATTGAAGCATACGTAAGGAGTCCTGTGAAAATGAATGTCAGACCTGAAGCAATTAGTAGCCTCAAGGATAAAAAGACCTTATGGAAAAGTCGGGTAGACCAGAAGAAATGCCTCTACACTGAAGATAATGAATGCCATTATGATTGTACAGGGACAGGAACCTTAAAAGCTAAATTGATGAATGCTAGAAGATCTTCAATGATAGAAGATGACATTTGTATCTAACAACTTTAATTGGACATCAGCTCTGGAGATTAAACCCATATATATTTAGAGCTAAAATCATGAACACTTGCTTTATTTGAAAGGCTAAGACTGTCTACAGAGATGTCCTGTTGTAAACCAGTGATTGTAAGGTCTGGTCTATATAAGATGCAGTGTTATTCCTTCATCATGGTGAAGGATGCAGAGTCAGGTACTGGGTATATACCAGGAAATCTTGTGCTTCGATTCCCATTTTTAAAGGATACTAAGAGGCTAAATTTAGTATAATTATCTTGTAGTTCCTTATTACATATTACTTCTCATTTGTTACATTATAAAGTTTCTTCTCAGATATCACAATATATTTCTTTCTGAATTTCTTTAGAAATCTTAGGCCCCAATGTCGTGGTTCTTAACCATTCATATTTGGGCCCATGGTATCCTGTAGGACAGCTAGATGTCTGTGAAATGGCTGCATATTAAAAAATAAAATACATTCTCACACATTTAAGAAAGGAAACAAAAGGAAGGAAAATTAGTAGTTTACATTACTAGCGCAACCTGTATTTGGCTAGAAATAAAACCTCTTCTGGGGCATCTCTGAAAAATAAGCTGAGTAACCTTGGCTTAGAAAGCCCTGTTTTCCCACTGCAAACATAGGAACACTACTACTCTTTTTTACCTGACTTGCAATAACCATTCCCTCTTGAGTTCTTTTTTCTTCCTTTGTGTAGATGGTGGAGTTTGCTCTGACCACAGCACAGCCATTGGGTCTTAATTCTTTGGAACTATCCATTTTGTGTTGCCAGCTAGGGAGTGAAATTGAATTGTATGACATTCCTTCTTTTTGCATACAAAAGAAGTAAATATGTAAAGTTTCTTTCTAAGAGTGGGAGAAGGTTTTCAGGGAGGACCAGCTTAGGTTTGGATAAGATTATTGTATTTTGAACATGTTCTGGAAAGATTCTAGGGTCTGCCTTTATTGACAATGATGGATACATATTCCTCTAACTCATCTTTTGTCTCTGTGCAATCCCTGTGCAAAAGTTTCCAGCACAAAGTGTGCTACCACATAATGGGTCTCAAACACAAAACACTGACACAGGAGCACAGCACAGCAGCTCACACATAGTAGAAACAGGCAATGTTTTTTGGAAATTTTTAAGTTTGAGGGCTTTTTGTTTTTACCTAATTTACTTCCATATAGTACAGTGAGAGCATAAAGAGTACCCAGTGGGTTTGCCTAGTGTACAGCCCAACTCCAGATAAACTCTACTGAGTGCAAAGGTAAATTTGTTTGTTTGTTTATTTGTTTTTATCCTGTGTATGGAAGTTCTTAGTAAATAGGATTATTCTGCAGGCCAGAAGTATTCACTTCTTGCAGCTGTTTCTTTCTGATTACGCAGAAAGGAGTCTGTGTTAATGATTTGCCCAAATGCAGCTTCGAACAGGCCCAAATGTGTGTATGTCTTCTGTGATAACTTCAGTTCTCAGGAGTAGGACTCATCTTTTACTATGGCTGTTTGTTTTGGAAATGTAATTAAATCCACAGGTATAGTCAGGTGAACCAGGGTTGTCTTATTTAGTGGGTTTATAAGCATGACCAACATAGAAGGAATTTTAAATGCCGGAAGTTTCTTCTATTTTAGCAGTTAAAAAATTAGTAGGGTCATCCACATAAAATGTCCTTTAGTATATGTTCCATTGATGTGTCTTAGTAAATAAAACTCCAAACCTAAGTAGGAGAGGATTATTTTTCTGACCGCCTTGTGGATTTTGTCAGAGGTGTATGAACAAGGGTTTTAAATGTGGTTGACTGTTACATAGTTTTTTATCACATATAACTTTTAATAATATCACAAATTATCCTTTATGGAAAACCACTTCCAGGTCTGAAAGAACCAATTTCAGATTACTGTAATTCATCCTCATGGTAACACAAATTGTATCTCCAGCATTTTGTTTTCTGTTTCTGGAAGGGATTTTGTAGTCTGGCTTTACATAGAACATGGAGGAAAGAAATATGTTTAACAACTTTTAATATCCTTGCAGGTCTTAATTTAACTGATTGACAGTCCTTCATCCACAATGGAATCACCCGTAAATTTAATTTAGCAATTAGCCTATAATTTGCATCTCTTGTATACAATACATCTCTTGTATACAATAGCCAAATTCCTTGCAATGAAGTTAGGATTTAGGAAAGATTTAGCTTCATAACAGCAGGGAAATAGGCTAACTTGACAACATTATATCAAGTTCTAACAGTTTTATAAAGTGCTTTGACTGTTGTGACTGAGTCAGCAGCAGTGTTGTAGGAAAGCTGATCTCTGACTATCATGTCAGAACGTTTTCTCTTACACAGCTAAATTGGATTATGTTTTCTGGACCTCTCCTGATAAGATTTCCACTCAGATTTGAATTGAGGGTTGTGGTTACATTTTCCAGTCCTTCAAACATAGGTCATAATACCTGTTGCAGGATGATAGGTTTAAGGTGTTCTGTACATTGCTAATCATTTCCAGAGGTGTTTCTGTGATAGATGCTTTCCATGGAGAAAGAGGCTGCAGTTCCTTAAATCTGCTATTTTATCAAGCATTCCCAGGCATGAATTTTTATAAGCAAAGCCTACTGTTATTACAGGCAGTGGCATATTGTCCTGTAAAGAGCTTCCTAAGGAGGTTGTATGATTTATTAAGCCTTTTAAAATTTTTGAACAATCATTTTTAAAAACACTTCTAAGAGTTGGGGGTTTTATCTCAAATTCTTCTACAAATACAAATGGGTATGTTTTTGCATTTGGAAAATACTAACATAGATTTTTCCAATGGGATGTGGCCAGGCAGGCAACGGACTCCTGGAGCAATAAAACAGAGCTCAAGAAAGAGCTTTAAAACAACCTGGCAAGAATTTTATTGTTTTCTTCTGTTATCAGTGGAGTGAGCAGAAATCTGTGCTTCATAACCACAGCTTAGGAAAAAAATATGTAATTAATTCTCTCAGTGGTAGAGTTCTGCTCAGCAATCCATTTTCTGATTTGTTTATATTTGACAGAGAACACTGTGTAATGCCTGCTTACATTTTTCTTGCTGTTAAATATCTGGATTGTAATTTAATTGTCCTTTATATTGTTGTGCATCAGAAATGTTAAATGGTACTTTTTTCCTAAAAGCCAGGCATTTCTTTTGAATGCAAGACAAGATTTTGTAGCATTATGTCCTAACTAACTATGTCCTAACTAACTGAACTACATGTGATATTAATCATTTTGGATTTCTATTTTTCAGTCTGTAATAGGCTTTGTCACAAATCTATACTATCCTGCATCTTTTGAAAATTATTTCTGTGCCTCTTCTAGGGCGAGAGCTACAACTAATTTTTTGATTTGGCCTCCATGCCAGTAAACTGAGCACTTGCATGAAAATAACATGCTTACCCCTGCCATTCTTGAGTATGTGTTAAAGAGAAACTGTGTTCTTTCTTTGTACTCCCTCGTGCTGCCAAGGATCTTCCAGAACTGAAATCACTTGCAAGTGAAAATCCTAATTGTCAGCCTTAGATCTTATTTCTTCAGCCTGTCTTGTGAGTTATTCCTGGTCACTGAATTAGACTATTGCAAATAAAGAGGTTACTTAGGCAAATGAAGACTGAAAGACCAGGTCCACATTACCTATCACTTAGAGGTCTACCTTTACAATCAGTCAGCTTCAAATTTTACAATCAACTTATCTCATTTGAGTAATGGCTATATATATTTCTACCTAGTAACAAGTAATTCCTGGTGGCATCTGCCTGTTCTCAAATCACATTCTGTACCCATATGCCTGCAAAACATGTAGACAGAGGATCTGAAAAAGTTGTTTGAAGTCCAGCCACTTATAGCTCATCATTAATTACGCACAGGGCTACCTGTGATTGTTTACATTGTCTACTTAGTATGATCCATGTAGTATTGAGTCTGCATAAAGAAAAAATCATAAGAATTAACATGGGGAAAAAAAGCACCTACATTCGACTTTGTAAAGGAGCAGAATGCCTAAGCATCTTCAGAACTAGTATAAAAAAAAATCATATTGATATTTCTGGAGTGTCTAATTTGTGATAGGATATCTGAAATATTGATGTTAGATGAATGTATATGTTCCTTTCTTCCTGTTATTTATCTTAAAAACTTACTGTGGTTTTGAGGTATGTCAATGCTCTTTGGGTTCCCTACTGAGGCTTTAAGAAAGGAAGAGTAACATTGTCTGAGGGGTACATTTACAGACTCAGCAAACCTACTGCTTTTCACTGCAAACTGTCACATCTTCAGCAGACGTTAGTCTTCATGTCTGTAAAAACATCATCTGTTCATACAGACTAGAGCTAGGACAGGTCATTCCTTTTGCACAAGAGGTAGAGAAAGTCAGAATAGCAGCTAGCTTGGGTGAAATAAGAGTCAACAAACCATATTTAGGAGAAGAGAATGCTATAGCATTTTTTTCCCTCATAATATTTTCAAACATTAAAATGTGTCCTCTCTCGTATTTCTTTAAACGAGTGCCTTATGTTACAGTGGAAAATGAGGGGATTTTTTTAGCACTTAGCAGGTATGAAACATGGAATCAGCATGGCTTTTCCATTATTATGACAAATCTCACTGAACCTCTTGAATGCCCTTTTAGTTTCTGGGAACAGGCTTTTGGCATTAAGGTAAATAGTGGTGTCTTCCCCACAATGCTGATAAAGCAACTGAGGCTCAGAAGATTGTCATAATTTGCCCAGGATTACAGAGCAAAATTGTAATGCCTCAGCGTTATTCTTGTTCTGTGATGCTTCTACACACTGCCATTAATTTCTCAGAACATCTGTGAAGTAATCAGCATATGGACTCCCTATAAAATAGCTAGTGAGCTTATTAGAAGCTACAGCACAAAATTACACTTGCATGTAATTTTTGCCTTGCTTTACACTGGATTTTTCATTACCTGCAAGCACTTCATGAAATATGGTGGCTTAATAACATTGTAGTGTCATTCTCTAATGTTACTTGAAAATAGGGAATTCAGTGGGTAGGGTGTACTTAGCTTGGCAGAGAAGTTTGATAACTTGTACTTAAAGCAGCATCTCTCCCAGACCTTTGTAAACAACAATCTTAACAGTAAAATAATGGGTCCTGTAGACGCTAGGTGTACCTACACTATGTGTAGACATAGGACTATTTAAATGGTGAAGAATTGCTAGCTAAATTGCTAGCAGGAATTCCGGACAAAAAGCAGTTAGTGAAAAGCTGCTGGTAATTTTGTGTTGTTTAGTTGAAACTAAAATTTTCTGATCAGATTTCTGCTGAGGAAGATTTCTAAGGTTCTGCATAGAATTTCTATCTATAATCAAGAAATTGTAGAGTCCAAAGCAAGCAGTAGGTATCTGGGTCTGTCACATCCCAGATGAGTTCTCAGTGCTGTTGATATGACTTTTCTGGGGTGAGTCTGCTTCTCGCTTCTGTTGTGTTTTTTGTTTTGGATTTTTTTTTTTTTCATGAAAAACTTCTAAGGGTTTTTGGTTTTATGTAGATATCACCAGGGAGCATTTTTAAACAATCCATCTGATGAAATATAAAAAAAAATTTTCTATTTCAGTGTTCAGTCTATGCAAGAGAACAAGAGTACAGGAATAGAGGAGAAAAACTGTTTTGTTTCATTGTTTGGGTTTTGGTTTGTTTGTTTTCTCATGGTTTCCCTTTTAAATTTGCTAATGTCTTGGAAAACTTTTGCTCATACATACAAGGAGTAAAATTTGACTTGAAACTGCAGATTCAACTCCTTGCATACTGACCTAATCTAATTGTATTGGCTTGTGCTTCTGTTGTCTAATTTGACTGGGTCTGGCTGAGCTTCAGTAAGACATTTAAAGAATGTATATTAATTGCATACATTTTCGGGTATTGCATTGTGAAATTAGAGGTTACTTTGGCAACAGGAATTCCTGGTGTGGTTTGGAGGTTTGTAAAGAGCAGCTACTGGTTAGAAGATACTTTCTTCTTCTAGCTTCTTTTGTATTATGTGGACATGGTAGGAAATGAATCAAGAATGATTTGCCACAAAATTATGATTTACCACATCTTAATAATACAAAGCCTGCCTCTCCTGGCCCGAATCTCCATGAGGGACAAACTAAGCACTATTTCATAAGCACCAGTTATCAAACTAACAAGGTGTGTATCTTCTGGTGTGTTTACACCTGAAAATGAAAGATTTAAAGCAGTCGGCAGCAGCATGGGAAACTAACTCCAACGTGCTTGATGGCATGGTTCTCCGGATGCTTTCTTTTCAGACCTGTAGGAACTTGAAATGGTATCTGAATTAATTTGCAAACATGGAAAAGAAAAATGTGCATTTAAAAAAAATAGTGGTTACAATGTTATCGACTGAAATAAGCCTAAATTAAAAAATGCTTAAAATTTATGCTAGAAATGTTGAGTGTTTTTTTTCTGGTCTTTTTCTTAGGTGATTCTACTGGAATTCCACATCTGAAATATATTCTTTACACTTAAAGTGTACAGAAATCAGTTTCCTTTTTTTTGTATGTGCCTGGTAATTAATCATCACTAAAATTCCCAAGTTATTAAACATCGCTGATACTTCGCAAGGCCCAGTATCTTCAGTCTGTCCTGGGAAAATAAATTATGAACCTGCAAATTCTTTGGAGAACATTCTTCCTTCAAATAAATGGTCAATTATTAGGTTTCCTATCTAAGAAGGATGAGGGAAGGTAAATGTAATGAATTGAGAAGGACTGATCTAACTAGAAGGCAGCCTGGACAGTGCAGCCAAGACCAAGAAAAATTAATTTGGAGGTGCAAATAAAAGTCAAGCCTATCTATGAGCTAGAGAAGAGGACAGGTGGGGGATATTTCTGTCAGTCTTGTATGGAGCACAGAATGAAGAGAGCAGAATCAAAGGATAGTGTTGCTTGAGTATGCAGCTGGATATACCTCATCCAGTATAAGTTGCATTTTAGGGGCCAGAAAAGTCCTTGGAGCTTCAGGTGAAACTGGATTCCTTAGATATCTTCAAGTCTTTATGTCTCTTAATACCTAGAAATAATTTACCTTTTGGTTAACTTAAATTATACATTAAAATATTAAATTATACATTAAAATATTCAATATGCATGTATAGACATATATGTTCTGTGGTCTTTAGTAATATACATACTACATAGAGATTCGCCCTCTGTGCTCCTGGCAAATTTATAAAATAATTTTGTAACACTGGGGACATTATTAGCAGGAGTATGCCCCTCCTCATTAAACTGTATCCATGATACTGTGTTGAGTTCCCTCTGCCCTTCCCACCTCCCCAGACATACAATAATGTTACCAACATACTGCAGCAAGATCAGAAGAGGGGCACCAAGATGCCTGGAGCCTGAAGCTATTGCCTAGTGAGGGGAGACTGAGGGACCTGACCTTGCTGAGCCTGGAGGACAGAAGCTTCAGAAGGACATTAGAGCAGCCTTCCTATGCCTATAAGGAGGTATCAGGCTAGATATAAGGAAAAGTTTTTTCACTATACAACAGCAAAGCGATAAAACAGCTTGCTGTGAGAGCTTGAGCGGTCTTATTTTTGGAGATTTTCCATATCCAACTGGATACAGCTCTAAGCAACCTTGTCTCATATCTGACCCGACATGAAGCTTAGGGCTGGGTTGAATGACCTCCCAATGACACTTCCAATCACAAAGATTGTATGACCCTACAATTAACTACAGAAGAGAACTTCATAAATGATTAGTCTTCAGTCATGATTTACTGCAACATTTTTGCTGCAATAGGATCTAAATTCTTGTCTTGCTTAGAATTTTGTAATAAATTTGTGTGAAGCTGAAAGCGCAGTTATGCTCTACTACTTTCTTTATAAAATTTCTCTGGTGTAATTCTCTTTGCTGAGGATGGATATACTTATCTATTATTATGCTGCCAGCTAACATCAATATCCCAGCAGTACCCTGCTCTTTGGTATAGCTGTGCTGTATGGAGACCTTTGGATAAGGTATAGGTATGCCAGCAGATAAGCCCCTTGGATTCTTGTGCACAGTGTGCACATAAAGAAGCTCTGCTATGGTGTTTCCCTGCTGCAGGGTACTAACATTTCTATGGTGTAGCGGGGAAAAGTGATTGTTGATATGCCTGTAAAGTCAGGATGTATTTGCTTAGGTATAGCACTGTATGACTATCTCAGTTCTGTGTCTGTCCCTGTAGACATGCTCTGCAAATCAGACTGAAATTAGTATGTGAAGAGAGGTGAGCCGTGTTTCTTTTATTGCCTGATGGGTCCAGTTAAAGTTTGCACTGATGTGGCACACAAAAGGATAAAATTTTGCTCTCTGTATAGCATACACTCCTGACATCTGTGAAATGGGACTTCTTGAAATGATCTTTATGAATCCTTTAGATATGCATAAGTGAGAAGTACTGCATCTCAACCGTTAGAATAAAATAAAATCAGTATCATCAGTGTGAATTTCATTAGTTGATTTACATGACAGTAAAACACTAATTTTTCAACAGATAAAATTAAAATAAAAGAAAGTTAATAAAATCTATAAAGTTAATATTATCAATGTAAGCTCAACTGGTTGATCTGCATTATTGTAAAACACTAGTAACCATTGCTGTTTCCTGGCTGGATGACTTAAGTGCATATTATAAAGAAAGAAACATCTCTATTATTTGCAGCTGTTTTGATTATGTGGGCAAGGACCAGTAAGAT
>JANHFX010025911.1:0-11534 GCA_027560015.1 Chloroceryle amazona
TAAGCTTTTAAAAAAAGTTTGTTACGGGGGGGGGGGGCTCAGCTTTCTGGGTTTGGCCCCTGGGACGACAGTGACAAGGCTGTTTGCTTAGAGCAGCAATCGATCACCTGCTGTGGCACTGCAAGCTCTCTGAGCTTCTTGCCTCCCCTCAACAAAAAACACTTGTTTCTATTAACTCTCTTTCCTGCTGCTTAAACCCCTTTCTGCACTATTCCAGGGAGGTGAAAAGCTATTTCCAGAAAACTTTCCCTAGAACGCATTTTTTAAACTGCAGTGCTGATACAGCACCTCAGCCTCCTGTGGTCCCAGGTGCCAGGCTAATGCAGCTTCACTAGAAAGTCTGAGAATCAAACCCTGAAAAGAGCAATCCCTTTCAGGTGAGAAGCAAGTTATGGCTGTTCAAACAAAACTTCCTACTAAGCCCCAGTGCTGCTGTTCTCCTGTAAGCCCCACAGTGGAAGGAGAAAGGTGGTGTTCCATTCGGAAAAGATGCTATCAGGAACCAATAAGATCTTAAAGCTTTCCTACAACAAGAATGAGTAATACCTGTCTTACCTTATTCCATGCCTGGTAAACACATCCACCGTGTTAAAAGAATCTTCTTCTACTCCCAGATAAAAGTCCATCAGGGCTGGTGGAATCCAGTCACAGTTATGAAGGCCTGGCTCTATTGGGACACGTGTGTACTTAATCCCATACTCCTCTAACACCTCTGCAAACACGTGTCTGACCTCTGCGAGTGAGGACAGAGATACTGAGGTCAGGAATTGGATAACCAGCTCACCATGTCTCCTGCAAGCTGTTAGCCCAGAGATGTCTTTCCTTTCCTTGTTAAAGAAAATATAATCCCTTTTGGTTTATTTTCTGCTGAAATGGTTTTCTTCATCTGGGTGGGAGTGTCCTTCTGTAGTGGAACTACTACTCCCTCAACATCTGCTATAGGTGCCTTGTCTTCCCCTCAGCACTGAGCATTTAGTCAAGCAACCCCATCTAAGTGACTCTGGTCCTAGAGTGCACCAGAGGTGGTTGCACTGTCAGGAACAAGTTCTTCATCGATCCCTGCACAGCCAGATTTGTTGTGAGGGCAAACTGCCAAGAGCAACATCATCCAGCAGCAGCTGACTGACAGGGGGTGGAATTTTTTATTTTTTTTTCCCCTGCTCACTTAGTTTTTCATTTCTGTGCCACAATGACCTTTTTTTGCAAAAAGGGGACAAAAGGTTCTTGCTCATCTCTCTGAAGCATGGTGAGACCTGCAGGGATTGATGTGGAAACACAACTGACAGTATGGAGTTCCTGCAGCAATTGAAGGAGCTACCAGTTTTTGCAAACTGAAGTATTCCAGTTCAAACTGGCCAGTCTGCTGCTGGCACTGGCCTATCTCCTGCAAGGTGGGCAGGAGCATAGAATTAGGATGCTGAGGTGAATTATCAGTCCCTAGAGGAAAAGGTGTAACCTGGACCATTTATGCTGGTCCTCCCCTTGTGCTGCTAGGGGAAGACCCAGGTCACCGAGCGGCCGATTTGGGCCAGGGCAGGACTGTCGACTGTCTCCCCAGTGCCCGGGGGGACACTCAAACTGCAGCTGCAGACCAGGTATCTTACAGTGAGGTTCACTGCCCAAAAAGGGAGCTGTGGCAAGGGGAGTCCTCTCTGAGCTGACTCTCCGACTCCCCCCCAGTGCGGTGCTGGGAAGAAGAGGACTCCTTTCTTACCCGGGAGGACGTGGATGTGCTGGTGCCCATCCATGTGAGGAGGTAGGTGACCCATCAGCTCACAGAACAGCTCCACCTGGGCCTTTAGCTCCTGCTTCACCTGCACAGCAGAGAAGGGTCAGAGCAAGACCTGTCAGCAGGCGAGACGAGGAGCGCACGTGTGGGACTGCTGGAGACTTGCTGGCTCTGAGAGGCACAAAGTGCTGTGCTGTATAAAGGGACATGCAGTGCTGTTAGGCTGCCCAGAACCTCCCGAGGGTGTGGGGCTCTTTATGGTACTGGGCACATGTGTGGTGCCAATACTGGGATTTTCTAAAATACACAGAATATTTGTATACCCATTTCTCTTTAAAATGAATGGGGAGATGAGTGCTCATATCCCATAGGCAGTTTTGATCAACTAAACACATTCCTGGGGCAAAAACAGCCTAAAGCCTCTCACAAGGTGGTGAAAGGCCTGCTGCCAACTTAGCACCTCTCTGGAATTTCCCCTTTACTGATCTGTAGGTTCTTTGTAAATACCTGTTCTAATGCCTCTTCTGCCCCCTCAGATGGAGTGTCCTGGGTTCAGCTCGGGATAATCACCACAAAGAGCTGCTGGCCCAGGAGCTGCAGTTGGGAGGGGCCACAGCCAGGATAAACAACCAAACCAGCCAGTGGGGTATTCGATACCATCCTGAGTCATGCACCTATATAAGGGGAGGGCTGGACCAAGGTAGGGGCACCTGTTTTCAACTTGCTTCAGTCTGGCTGGAGTAGGGAAAGCTGGTGTCTCAGGTAGGCTTCTTGGTTTCTATTACTTGTTTTGTCTAACATTTTGTTAATAATTATCATTAGTACTGTTGTTCGCTTCTCTCTTTTTGTTGTTTTCTTAAGCTGTCTTACCTCAACCCCCAGGGTCTCTCTCTTTTTTTCTTTCCCCTCCCCAAGTCTCCTTTCCTTCCCACAGGAGGGGGTCTAGAAGTAGGGGAAGCAGTGTGTGAGTGGCTGTCAGCAGAGGTTGAACCATGATGAGGAGTTAACAGGACGTTATCATATGCAGGCACTGAAGCAGGAAGGAAGGAGTCTTCAAAGGCTGCAGGCCCTTTAGCAGGCTTAAGCTCAGGACCCTGAAAGCCAGCTCCAGCTGCCCAGGCAACACAGTCAAGATTCATCTCTAAGCTTATAGCTGAGACCTGGGAAAGATCTTCAGCTGTTATGTACTGGGATGAGTGCAGGCTAATCTGAGTCAAGAAAACACGTGGTATGGCTGTGTGTGGCTTTCTCCTACCTCTGACATATTCAGGAGACCTTTTGATAAAGCAGTTCTGAATCCCATTTTCCCATGGAAGAATCCATCTTGGTTGAGTAGAGAAGAGTTTGTCTTGAGCACCTCGCACACAGGAGAGCCCTCGGAGAGGTTGGCATGCAAGCCTATTGGGATGCTGTATCTGTAACAGGAATGAAATGCCTGTTAAGCTTTGCACCTCTACCTCCCCTACCGTAGCAAGAAAGGGAGATTTCAGGGCAAGATCTAGACTGATCTAAAAAGTGGCATCATACTCCCTGGAGTACACCTTCCTACCCTTGCTGTGCTAGGAAGGGAAGCAGAAGAACACAACTACCTGCATGTAACCTGTGAAGCCTGCCCCTGGCCAGTCTGTGAGACTCCCCCAACTCCATTCCCACCCTGACTCCAGTAGAGAGCAGTCACGTGGTATCTCAGGCAAAATGCTGCGACTGCCCTGCAGTCGCTAGCAACTAACAGAAAAATCTGGACCTTGCAAGTCTTTTCTAAAGCACTTCATTAGCCCTGGCTAGGTACACCCTTGAGTTGTTCACCCTGTTAAAGATGTTACATTTATAAGACATTTGAGTTTTACTTGACAGCTTCTAAAACTGCCTTTAAGTAGAATCCAGTCCTATATAAACAGTGCCCTGGGTAGCTGTTATGGCAACAGCATAGGCTGCAAGTGTAAATACTGTTTGAGTTTACAGGTTTCCTGGTCTAAGAGGCTGCAACTGCCCCCCGTGGCCAGGTCTCTCTACTGGTGCAGATGATCACTCGTTGAGCGGTACAAAGTAGCATCTCTCCAGCACAGCCAAAGGATTACAACAGGGAGGACGGCCCTGCTTAGTGCATAGCCTTGCTAAGGAATCACCAGGGTACAGTTTATTAACTAGTTACATCTGCAATGTTAGAGAAAAACAAACGCACAGCTATTGAGTTAGTGTAGCCACAGAGCTCCAGTCAGCCACGGGGCTTTGCAGAGGGCTGGTGTCTGTGCTGTGGATTCCCCAGTAATAAAACAGGACCTACCAGTGCTTTGTTTCAGTAGTGCTTCTGGAAGTAGTTGGAATCAGTGGCCAAAATGATGCTTTGAAACTTTTTCCAGGATAGCTCCTGGCCTCTGGACAACCCAGTAAGTAAATGACAGAACTGCAGTGTTCCTCCTGTGCTGCCCAGCCTGAGTCACAGTGCAGAGTTAATTTCAAAGCAACAAGTCTGATGCTTTACATCCTTTCTGGAGCTTCTGCATGGAGCTGCTAAAACTGGGCATGCTCTATCCCCATCACAGCCCTTGTACCACAAGAGGAAAATAAAAGCAGTCTCTATTCAGGCAAAGTGTGCAAAAGGCAGACTTCCCCTTCTGTCTGCTGCCCTGAAGCTGACTAGTGACGTTACTGCAGACAGAAGGATTGTGGATGGACTGGACCAACTCAGAATCATTTAGCTCTTTCAGGTCCTAAGGTGTTGGCCCTTGCAGGACTGAAAAGTCTTTTTTCCTGGCTTCTCCATGTTTTGTGCTCTGGGTGGATGGTATATGTTGTTGCTAGATATGCTCCTTCTCAAAGACATAGATGCTCTGAGTCAAGCTGTACGGACAGCTCTGTGAAACAAAATGAGTCCATGTCTTTCCAGTCTGCTATTTGATGTTTGCTTAGTGGAGCAAAACAGCTTGTGGAAAGGAAGGCCCTCTCTGCCTTCTCCAGTCTGATTTCTCTGCAGCGGGGTCTGATTGTGTGACTGCCAATAAATGTTCATCTGGTTTTCATACATGAGGCATGAGCACATGACATGTGCATGCTAACTCTGCTAATAGAGGAACTAGAAGATGATGTCACTGGGAGTGGGGGCCCTTAAGCAGGCAGCTGATGGCAGAGCAGGAGGCAGCTACAGCACAGAAGGGGTGCTGTGACAGGAGAGCTTCCCCTCCATCCTGTGACCTGCTGCATACCCCGCATAAGTGCAAAGGCAGAGGGGAGCCTGTGGTTTTGTTTTGGAATTTTTTAGAGGTCCACCCCAGATTCCTTATCATGTCTCTGGGAAGCTCGGTCTGCATCAGCTGATAGTGTTATTTGTACCACAGCCACTGCTGTCTGCATGAAAAAGGATTCATGTGTTACCGTGAATCAGCAGATGGAAGACTTTTTTAGTTGATCACTCTCCTTCTCATGTGTTGTGGGAGGGCAAGAAACGAACAGCTGAGCCTCTCAGAGTTGTCTCCCAGGGGCATCAAATGCACTACCTCCAATTGTGCAATGCCTCAAATGTTTCGAGGGAAGCTATTTCCAGGAAAAGGCAGCCCCTCTGACAGGTGTGGGACACCGAGGAGCCAAGCACCGTGCTGTGAAACATGAGCCTCATGCTCCTGTGCCTGAGCTGAGATCAGCCCCAGAGCTGGGGAATGTGCAGAATGTGGAAGTGCAGAGAGCTGGCCTTGTTCTCGCTGTAAGGGGAGACTCCGACTGTAACATTAGAGCATGTTTGGGAGCTTTGGGTAACACCCGCTGAACACCTTAATAGTTTTCTCTTGGAGTTAGTCCTGGATGGTTTGACAGCCTGTCCATGCTGAGGCATCTAAAGAGGAACTGCTAGTGTTTAATGGTCCTGGGATACAGGGACTGAAACCAAAACTCAAAATGCAGCACGTGAGAAATTTGTTCAGAAATATTTCTGTGGGAGAGGCACAGAAACAGGCATGCTGGGAAAGCTGTAAGGACATGGAAAGGAGGACAAAGCAGCAGGCACTGCAGGGTTCTGATGATGGCTAGCATTTTCCTGCACCTAAATAAGTGTGTTTCCTCTGGATGCCACAAACCAGATGATGCTTCTGTTCAGCATCAAATGTCCTGCTGCCCAGTGTTCATAAGTCCTGACACTGCATGAGTATCTGAAGTCTGAAGTGCAGTGAGATGAAAACATGAGAGGAAAAAAAAAGAGATTGTAAAGTATCTGCTGTTTTATTGTTTGAAATACTGAAGCAGAGATCAGCAGCTCAAGCAGCTTTATAGCATGTGATAGCACACTGGGAACAGAGCTCAGCTGTTCTGGGTTTGGCCTCATACCCACTCCTCTGCCTGAGTCCTCTATAGATGGGACCCTGCTGGTCATTGCCAGTCAAGTCTAACTGCTAATTGCTCCACCCAAGATTCAAAGTAAAGGACTGGCACTGAACATCAAGCAAAAGTTTAGTTTCTGCAATTAAAATACTGTTGCCAAAACAAAACAATGCTGAGGATTCTGCTTGATGTCTCTAAACATATTTTGGGGGGTGTTTTAAGCAGCAATGACCCTTTCACTATCTGTCTGGAGAGGCCCATGTCAAGCAGTCTGTAAATCCATCCCACAGCCCTGGAGAATGCACAGATGTGAAGCAGGATTTAGCACAAGGGTTCAGTTCACTCCTGATAAAGCCAAAAGACACTGTCTGTAAGTGTGTGCTCCTATAGCATAAGGGGCATTAGGCTAGGCTGGCTGGGAGCTTGTTGAAAAGAGGTTCAGGCCAATGGCTTCTGTAGCCACTAAGGTTAGTCCATTAGTGAGCTGTTTCCACTGGAAGCTGGCTGTTAAAGCCAGCCTGGCTCTGTGGTTCTCTGCTCAGCATTCCCTGGAGAGTGGGGGTGGGGAGCAGAAAGATACCATTACAACATATGCTACAAGGGGCAACAAGGAATTCAGTCTGGTAGGATTTCTGAGTCAGCAAGCCCAGCCCAGTTATCAAATAGAGAGAGGAAATACAATCAGCTAAACTGTTTCCTTTTCAAGTAGTTGCTTGTTTTGCCACATGAGTGCTCTGAACAAATGTCTCTGTCCAGGCAATAGGCTTTTGTGCAGTTGCAATCCCTGTTCATTCATATCCTTAGCAGCAAAAAATCCCTGGAGACTGTTACTACACAGAGTCACTCTTTAAAGTGCCCACCAGCTTTGTGTAGTTCTGAGCTTGGTGGATGAGTAATGGTGCCCTGGGTCCTGCCTGGCCAAGGCTTGGCCTTTATGCAGCCCCTGCCTTCCTGGCAGCAGTTGCAGTGGCTGTGGAAATTATGTGGTCTGTGAAGCACTGTCCCAGTTGTCTTGCTGAAGGCTGTGTGCTTTGGCGTGTGGCACTTTTTCTTCGACGGGTAAACATATCCCACCTTCAACATCCTGTTTCTATCCTTATCTGGGAAATTACTGGCTCATCAGGTTTCAGCCCAAGTGTGACACAGTTAAGAGCTGCATTTAAATATCTAGACAGCCTGCTTCAGTAAATGTCCAAGTGTCTGAAGCCAGACAAAGCAAGTCTGTGCTTTGTGTAAAAAACAAAATTTTAAAAAAAAAGTACACCACTTAATTTCCCCACATTGGCAATTGCATGCTTCTTTTTCCTCCCTGCTTTTGCCCTTCAGCAAACTGTAAGATCTGTCTTTCATCAAATAGCATCTTGTCTTGCTCCATTACTCTTAAGGACTTATTTCTGCTGGAAGAAACACTCCGAAGTCTCTGCTCTGTTAAGAATTGGCACTGTAACATAGCTTAGGGATGTGACTTTCTTTTTAATTACATCTTTGTACCAACTCTGAAGCTCCTGTGTCCGTGGCCTTACATCAGCAAAAAGTGCCATTGCCAGTAAAGTTAATATGATCTGGCCTCACACTGGGCCCCACCCCTAATCCAAACAGTTCAGTGGTGGAACTGCCTGCTATGTGATTAACAGACATAAAAGGATGATGAGAAAGCGTGAGACTTCTAGATTAGTCAGATGTTGACTGGGAGGGTCAGAATTAAGTCACAATTTACTCACACGTTTTGCAATTAGTGTTGATGGGAAAGGAAGTGAAAACATAGACAGCAATTAAATGTGGGTTTGTTAGATTCTTCTGTTAAATGCACCCAGATGTTGTGGGGGCTTCAGCTTTTGTGTATCTGATGTTCAGCATTTAAACTGACAAAAAACCCAAACCCAAACACACACAGAACAAAAACAAACAAAAAAAAATACCAGGAAGACTGAGGTTGTGTTCTAAAATATGTCACTCTTCAAGTATCTGGATATCATCATCTGGAAAAGGGTCTAGCACAGTCTGAACTGGTTGATAAAATGGGGGAAAAATATGGTGGTACACAGTCTTAAGTCTGTCTGTTTCTACTATCTCTGTATTTACAAGGAAAAATGAAGGGACCTATTCATTTTGGGAAACAAAATAACCCTTCCAATTCTTGGAAAGGTTCTGGAATAATCGCCAGGAAGACTAGCTGACTTCAAAGTGGGGCTTCGTAAGTAGAAAACTGAGATGATATTACATGATAACCAGGAAGTCACAGTCAGTCTGTGCCCCATAAAGAGAAAAGTTTTAAGTTACTGGGGGGGAAGGCAAACAAAAAAAAAAAAAAACACCCACAATGGAAGTCTGTTCTTTCTCCTGCCTGCTGTTCTGGTGAGGTACTGCTCTAGCGGTTGCTATCAATAGGTTTGTCATTTGGTGATGAGTCAGGCCACTGCTGAAACTTCTCTCTTGCCTGAAGTGAATGGGTCCCTTCTTTTATCCCAGTTGTGACAGTGAATGAGAAAAGCCTAAGGTCCAGAAACTAGATGTTAGGGAAGGTGTATTATTTACTGCTTGGTTCTACTGTTTTGCAATCAGTTTGTATTAGAGCTGGTACAAAAATCTGCTGACAACCATCACATTTCTGCCAAGGCTTCTAATCAAAACATGGGGCAACAGATGGTACACCCAGAAGCCTACAGAATTATTGTGAAAATGAAGGGAAGAATAAAATTCTAGAGGAACCTTTTCTGAATGATGTGGAGTGCTAACATTGCAGGGCAGCATGAGGTGCTTAAGAACTATCCTGCAAGAAAAGTTGTAGTTGCTAATTAGCTTTGCCTGTGTCCAATTAACTGAAAACCAGGTGGAGAGAGAGTTCAAGACCTGCAGTGACATGTAGCCATGTTATGGACGGTTAATCCAGAACCACCCTGATAATCTCCACAAGGCACACAAACAGTCCAACACTGACATTCCTGGCACCATGGGTGCAGAAGACCAAATCCCACAACACTGGAATAGGAATGCACTGCAGTGAAGAATAAGCTACTTGCTTCAAGCCTCTTCTCTCAGCTAGAGATAGCCAGTCACCCTGATTACACCACTGGTCAAGGCTGCAATGTCTATGGAGTTAGGTATATATATTGTATATAGCTAGCACTTGCTTAGTTGAGTGTCTGTGGAGGAAGACATGGGGAGAAAAAACAGGGCAGATTTTCAAAGGATAGGAAACAACATGAAGTGGGGGAGAAGAGAGAGTAACAGTGGCAAGGCATTCAAGTGACAGCAATACTTTCCCATTTTTGCACCACAAGATGAGGAGGATTCAGTGACATTTCTAGTAACTCTAACCTATTAGACACCTCTGTATAAAAAGTTTGCATGAACCTTTGCAACAGAGGAACCTTAGGGGTGTCACCTTAGGGGTGCCAGAATGGTTTGTTTGCATGCACAGGTGTATGTGTACTAGCAGCACCTGAAGAGGGGCTTGCATTAGAACATGACCAACCCTTTTCCTCAAACCTGCAAATGCTGAATACAGCTGCAGAGAGTTACAAATGAGGAACTGCAGAACCCGGACTGCTGATCTTCAGTGCTGACAGGTGTTCCCAAAGTCACCCTGCTTATATTCTCAGAAATTTAAATATGTATTCACTTTTACAATTCAAAACTAGCCCCCCAAAAGAATGAAACTGTAGCAGCAGGTTGCAGCTTCTGCTGTCACCTGCCTTCCAGCCTGGCTTTTCACACTCATATCAGCTGTCAGCACAAGTGTCATGACCTGGATTCAAAGATTCTTTTTAAACCACTGATTACATGGCCTACTTTCTGCTATGGAAATGAGGCCAGGTGGGTTCTATATTTAAAAGCCTGCTAAAGACCATGGCGAAAATAGCTGACGACATCACCAGAGCACTGGGTCTTAATGGGTTTCAGGGTGCCTCTGAGTCTGGCTTTATCTCAGTGTTCTACATTTCATTTGTTAACAGGATTGTAGGCATCTCAACAATGTTGTGTGCTTGTGCCTCTCTCCTTATCATCCCTGAGGCAGCTGCTCTCTTAAGTGTGTAACTTTAACTTTTTCAACAGAAGACCAGTTTGACACTAACCATTCTGGCTTTCCTGCACCCCTGAACACCAAAGAAGCTGCAAGCAATTTCCAAGTACCCCTAAAATGACAGTGGAACTAGGGAAAGATGCTCAAGGAGAACAAGGACAGCATTACTCTTGTAAAACTGTCCCCTATGGCAGCTGTATTTGAAGCATAAGGTCTTGGTTCTTCTAGTACCAATACATCTCCTTACCTTTTCTGCTTTCCTAAATTGTTCCTCTCCCCCGCTGCTCTCTCTTTCAGGACATACTCCTGCTTTCAAGTGCCTGCCCCCACTGGAGCTGAAGCATTAGCTGGGATTTACCTTCTAAATAAAAGTAATGCTTCCTATTAAAGGATTTGCTGGGCTAGACCACAGGAACGATACAAAGCATTTGATTTGCTACAGAGCCAACTGTGCCAGCAACCTCTGAAAAGTTAAAGGTGGTAGGTACAAGGTTTTGTGCCTCTATGTATATAGTTTTTACAAATGGATTTATCATGCCTAGATTTAACAGAAATATTTAGATGCTTTTGAAAAAAGTTTCTGGGGTGGAGAAATCAAGTTTTCTACTGCCCAGATTTATAACTTAGCCCTCGAAGAATCATACCTTTCCCTGATTCTGTAATGAACCTGACCCTCTGTTCTGTTAGGCTGAAATGCATCAAATTAAATTAGATTTAAAGATTTGCACTTTTATGCTCTAATAGTCCAGGGGTAACAGCTTGGTCTGGGTATAGATCATGAACTTTCATTCTGATGGTGCGAGTTTTAGAAGTATGGGAAAAGAAAGTCAAAAAACCCACAAACTCTACTAGTCAAATTGTGAAAATGGATCTCCCAAGGAAAAAATGTGCAGTGGCTGATACCAGAGAAAGAGCCATTATGGCTCTGATGGGGCAGTTCACTGGGTTTACTTCAAGTCTTACTAAATATGCCTGCAATCCTGCTTTCTTATAGCAGCCTGGGCTATGATACAGTGTTATACTTGGGCTACAAAATACTAAATTTCACAGGTTTGGCTTTCTGCGGATAGACTGTGGAAGCTGTGTTCACAAATGAGCTAAAGAAAGCACCTTACCTCCTTGCCAGCTTGGCTGCATCTGCTGCAGCACTTCCGTTGACTAGAAGGGACACGTTAGATACCGCACCAGCTAGGAAACAGTCCACGATGCCTTGATTTCTCCGAGGACAGTAGCCAAAATCATCTCCAGTTACTATTAGCTTCATCTGAAGCATCCTTACAGGTCATCCCTAGCAAAAACAAAAAGTAAAGGAGGCAAAATGGGAACAATCAGCAGTCTGCAGTTCACAGGGAAACAGGAAAAGACAGGCTCCACGGGGGCGAACCGAGCCGTGACTCAGCCCCTGAGTAGCTCCTCCTGCTCTACCTCAGCCAGCCGCTGCCTCGCAGCTCGCACAGTAGCTGGATTTGCGTG